>JAODAL010015533.1:0-83559 GCA_025379985.1 Phyllomedusa bahiana
TTAAAAAAGAGAAAAACGATATGGATGAAACAGGGTGACACATTTCATCTTGGAAAGTTTCTTTATTAATATTTCATAGCTATAACGTTAATATGAACTGTCCAATATTGTATGAAGACTTATTTTTATCAGATGTTTTAATATGTGTGGTCTCTGTATTTTTCCAAATAAAACATTGTTTTAAAAAAAACAAGCAGCGCCGACCCAGAGATCCATGGCATGTGCCCTGGATTCCCAGGACATCCTGAGGCCCCTGTGCTTGTGGGGCCCCCGGGCAATAGCCTAGTGTGCCCAATGGATAAGATGGCCCTGCCTAAAGCACTTCTACAGGGCTCAGCAAAGGAACTGGCTCTCTGGTGCCAGCATGCACGGTTTTATTAATCACCTGCAGTACTAGAAGGGGTGCTGCTGTCCATTTTCGCTAATAGAGGGGACCCCAACTGCACTTGCCAATTTATTAGCTGCATGCTTTAACAGGGCATATGTGGAGGACTTATCTGAAGCAGATTACCCCTTTAAACATGATCTGTCATCGGAGAACAAATTTTCTGGACATGAAGTTTAGTAAAAAGTTTGCAAGTAAGGGAGGAATCAGACATTGAGTGCATTATGCAGTATTTTGGTTACATGATATGAGCCAAAATTATGAAATAAAGTTCAGTAGCATTTAGGGGAAAGGAGTCTTAGGCCCGGTTCACACGGCTTATTCAAGCCGTAATTGCGGGACGGATCACGCCCGCAATACGGCTTGAATAAGGGGCGGGGGAGCTGCTCACCGGCCCCATAGACAATGCATTATCTACGGCGCGTACGCGCTGTAAATAATGTGCATGTCACTTCTCCCCCCGCGGCAGATTCGCCGAGCGGGGAGGAGCGATGGAATCCATAGTTCTCTATGAGAACTGTGGGTTACCATAGGTACTGGGACGGATTGGAGCCATACTGAAGCGCAAATACGGCGCGCAGTACGGCTCCAATCTGTCCCAGAATAAGCCGTGTGAACGAGGCCTTAAAGAACCATTTTCAGTGCAGCGTAAAAAGTCCACTGCAGATTTTCAGCACATGCCCCATCTGCTACAAAAATGTTGCACTTTCTTTAATGAAGATTTCATTCAATTATATACAATTAAATAATGTCTGAGGCGAAATCGTGCACCAACATCAAAAATATAATCATTCTACTGCAGAATTTTTACACCATGTGTGAACATTCCCTGAAGAAGCGGACACCTTTGCATTGCAGCAAATGGTTATTGACTTGAATGCAGGAACATCACACGGCTGCCACCAAAACATCGCGAAATGATTGTCCCCACGTTAATTTTTCCTGTGTGTTTATCTTTATGTGTATGTTCACACAACGTAATTTTCTGCTTATTTTGGGGTGTATTTTGCGCTAAAATACGCCCCAAAATAGGCTTCAAACAACGTTCTATGCAGCTCTCATTGATTCCAATGTAAAATACGCACTGTCATTCTGCATACTTTACAAGCGTATTTTGGGACGGTTTCACTCACGTAAATTTAAGTGTCTTGTAAATTCTTGAGACATTTACGCAAAAAAAAAAATCGGCATAAAAGCAAAGGTGGAGCGAATTTTCGGCGAGTAAACTCCAAAAAAAAACCCCCACACTACACATCAAAATACACCTCTAACCAAGCAGATTTTTAAGTGCCAATTTACATTTCAAAATTACGTTGCGTGAGCATACCCTAAATCAGTGGTCTGCAAAGTGCGGCTCTCCAGCTCTTGGGAAACTACAACTCCCATCATGCATTTATATAATCTATATCAGTGGGCATGATGGGAGTTTTAGTTTACCAACAGCTGGAGAGCCGCACTTTGCAAACCACTGCCCTAAAGGCTCACAACCCACATTTGTTCATTGCTTTAATCCATCTTAAGTGAAAAATGAAGCAACTTTGCAAATCTTGTTTAGAAATTTTCGTCTTGGGGTTCCATCTCATCTGCATAGCCATGTGTCTGAATGGTAATAGCTTAAAAGAGGTAATGTTTTTCACTAGGGAGAAGCACCATGTGGGCAGAGGCGTAACTTGAAGCTTCTGGGCCCTTGTGCAAATAATGAAATGGGGCCCCTCAGCTACCATGTGCCATTTACAATGCTGTGGCAGAAGGGCTTTAGGGGCCCCCTCTACTGCTACATCTGCACCCCCTGTAGCTACGCCCCTGCATGTGGGTGAAAACTTATATGCTTTGATCATTCCACTGAAATATTAATGTATATTTTATATTAATATCACAAGGCGTTATGGGAAAGGAGCTGAGAAGCTCAAGCGCCCTCTATTGGATATAACAAATCCTCAATTTGCTTTTGACCCACTGGATCTTTGGAAAGCAAAAGGGATATTTAGCCAAGCCAGCATCACCCACTCCTACTCAGCCAAGCCAGCATCACTCTGCTCTGTAGTGACGAGGGGCAAACACCCCGAAACGGCTGTATACAGATGAGTGATGCTAGCTTGGCTAAATATCCCTTTTGCTTTCCAAAGACCCAGAGGGTCAAAAGAAAATTGAGGATTTGTTACATCCAATAGAGGGCGTTTGAGCTTCTCAGCTTCTTTCCCATAATGCCTTGTGATATGCAGATGCTTCGTGGAGTGCAAAAGCCAATTTCGAATCTCCACACGCCTATACGGCTCTCTTCCTAAGGAGAGATCTTCCCTATTTTATATTAAGGCATATAAGTCTCCACACACCTACATGGTGCCTCTCTAATGAGAAACGTCACCTCTTTTAAAGGGGTTTTGCCACGATGTAATGTTGACATGGGATCCTGCAAAATGGGTATTTAATCACTTTTCTAAATATATGTGATTATAAAAAGTGAAGCCTCTGAGAGCTACAGCTTTCTTTCGATGCCCTTAGTTACCTGACAGTTTACATTAGACACGACCAGGAGCTGATCTGGTCGGGCTTGCGCTGTATGCATTTCTTATCTGATGACAGGGAACATGAAGGAGCTTGCAAATGACTGTGGGGAAATATCCTGTCTTTTGTATAGAGAATCCACTGGTTCTAATGTAATTTTGTGTAAACATTGTAGACGCTCCCTGCCACTGCGTGTTTCTACTCAGACCCCGTCCGTCTCCGCCCTGAGTCTCTACTCAGACCCCCTCCCTCTCCTCCGTGACTCAGCATGCTGAGTTAATTTTGTCTCCTGATTAGATAACAGGTAAGGGACTGACTTCTTGGCAAAACCCCTTTAAGCTACACCTTGAGCCTCTCACCTGGCCAACCAGAATTCTACTCTGCACTGATGAGGGGCAAACACCCCAAAACAGATGTCTGCAGATGAGTATCTGGTTGGTCTTAAATCCTTTCACATTGCAAGGCTTGGTGAGTGAGATGGGACTAGAGGAACACTACATCCAATATGTGGTGCTGCAGAGTCCCAGCTCTTTTCCTATGAGCCTTTTAGAATATGGTTCTAGACTATATGAAAACTATGTGTACATTCTTGCCATCCATTTGTCATCAACTCCCTTGCTAATTTACATTTGGTAGGTTACAAAGAAGTAGAGGACAGATAGGAATAAGTATGACTGTAGACAGACTACATAGGGTTCAATAAGTCTTTTATCATAGAGATTCATAGATTTGCATTAGGACTGTAGGCACAAGACAATTGCAAAATTGCTTATTTTTTTATTATTTTAGATGTATTGGAGCAATTACAATAATTGATGGTAAATGATCCCTTAACCCAGGTGGACGGACATGTACATCATTTGAGTTGTGTAGTTTCAGCAGGAACTTTGTATATGTACGTCAGTCTGACTGCATGGGCACAGGAGCGGCGCCTGTGCATTCCCTGCGGGAGTCTGGGACTACTACTGCATCGGTTGGGATCGGAGTTAACTCCTGATCGTTTGACAATTTTGTTACCCCAGTAAATAGCGGCCGAAGCATCTAGACCAGGGGCAACAAACCTACTTTCACCAAGAGCCACATCAGCATTATGGTTGTCCTTAAAGGGCCATTGGTGGGGCCTTGGAGGGTGGCTAGGGTACTTGGCTGAGGCTCTGAGCTGTGCCACCATTTGTGAGTTTCTGAACAGAGCGATGGAGGTGCGTGACGGAGCTCCAAATTCAAAATGGCGCCCACTTCCTAGAGTGGTTTCATCCCAGCTGCCAAGTGCTGGAAGTGGGGAGAAAGGCACCATACAAGAAAATACTTGACTTAAAATATAACTTTTCCATTTAAAGGGTTTATTGGATTTTCAAAATATAGCAAAACGATACATTAAAGTAAAATAACAAGCTGCTGCAAATATGAAAGGAGCCAATGTCAATTACAAGGTTTACAAAAAAAAATGCAAGCAACAAACTTGTATAATAGAAGATTTGAAAGACCCCTCACTGTACGTGTCAAGGGTCACTTGTGGTCCACAACAGGTGGATGCCTAAGAAGGTGCGAATGAACTCTATTAACTGGGGGGAATAAGCGTTGTTCCTAAAGGGCGTGAAAAAGTGCCATTGGGACCCCCTTTAGTTTTTAAGACAGAAGGGGAAAGGGGGAGGGAGAAGGAGAGGGGGGAAAGAAAAAAAACAAAAAAAACAGAGTCTCTCAATCCCGATGCCCACCCCCATGCGCCAATGAATAATAGGGGTGAGATGCGAAGGGACTCTAAGGGATTAAAGAGTTAAAGCTCGGAAGTGGAAGTTTGGTAATTCGTCGAAGGGGCCCAAGTCCAAAAAAATATAACTTAATAAATATCTTGTTAACAAGTGCTAGAAGTGGAAAGCTGGACTTTCTACATCTGTGCATCTGGACCTACATCCCTGCTTGCTTTGGCGGGCCACATAAAATGACAAGGAGGGCCACATTCTGCCCACTGGGCATGAGTTTGACATGTGTGGTCTTGATGTGTAGCCACGGCTGTATGCCAAAGATTCAACCAAATAGATTGCCGGTCAGTTTTAAAAATCTGTTTGTTTTCCAGGGTTTCCAGTAGAAATGGCTAACACTCTTATTAATAAAGAAGGAAAATCTGGTGGAGAAAAGAAAGAAGAACAGAAGGATATTCCCAATAATGAAGATATCGCATCAAGTGAAGGTCCGTTTTTTTTTATCTGTTATAATATTATGTGCCATGGAAAGTGAGTGCTATCAGACACTTTTCACATACAGTACCCAGTCATCCCACTGTGGGGGCAGCTATTTTATGGTGGTTGTATGTTTTCCAAAAACAGCACCACATGGATTTTTGAATCTCCCCAAAAAATCATCCCTAACGCTAAACTGAGGTTAGTTTTCTTACATGGTTTTTAGTGTAGGGTGGATCGTCCTCTGACCTCCTTTTTTGGCTGAAAAAAAAACTTTTTTCTTGTTATCTTTTAAGATTACTATTTTTGGTGTTTTTTTTTTTTTTTTACATGGGTACAGTGTCATACTCCTTATTGTATTAGGCAATAGCAGGGTCAGCCAATGTAGAGTGGGGTCGCCCCTTTTGGGGCGGGAGCTCTGCCAGTTAGGTAGTGTGTATAATTGGACACCAGATCCCTTTTCTAGATTTATTTTTCCTATACCCATACTAGATTCGTTATCTTCGGCTATCACCATTGTATTTTTATGATTGTGGATTATCCTTTTTGGGACATATTTTTTTACATTCTTTGGACGTGTTTCTTCTGTATATCCTCAAAGAAGACTACATTGTGTATATTCATATAGTCCAGGATACGTGAGTATACATATTTGTGTCCTTTTTGTAATATACACTCCTGCTTTTGCCTTTTGTGTTATATATACTTCTCTGATTTATTTGTGGATATATTTTAGTGAACATGTTATAGGTTATGTTTTGGACTATTTTTCGACTATCAGTGATTTATGGATTTTACTCATAAATTTATGCAACATTAACCAGAAGTCACAATGGATTGACCCTAACCCTACATAGGGTAAAGGTTGTGGTTAGGGTAAGTGTAAGAATTCAGATTTGTATGTGCCAAACAATAATTTTTTGAAAAGTTTGGCCAAACCAGTGTCGAAACGAACAGGGACCCATTTGAGCAGCAACTAGTGCCTGGTATTGCAGCTCAGCTCAAATAAATTGAGCCACAGCTTCACACACAACCTGGGAAATACGGTTTATCCACGTATTACAGGATGCCCTATTGAGATCAGTGGCCTCTATGTAATGCTGCAGCCGAATTGAGGTTATGATAATAGCTGACCAATGTGATAGTAGTTTTTCAATACAGGTTTTAGGTACAGCTTTTAACCCCTTACCGCCGGAGCCAGTTTTGGCCTCTCTGACAGAGCCCCATTTTTGAAATCTGTCATGTGTCACTTTATGTGAGAAAGCATCCAGGGAGTCCGGTAGGAGACAGGCGAGCGGCATCTCTGATGCTGCCTCGCCGATTGTAGGCAGAGGGAGCTCACTCCTCCTGCCTGCGCCTTCATTATTGCGGCCATGACAGGCTGCGGTAATGATGCGTTTTTCACCTGCGGCCGGAGCTCAATTCGGACAGGGGTGATGGGGCATGAAGCCAGCGGTAAATTACCGCTGGTTCCATGCCGCGATCGCCCGCGGCTCGCCCGCGCGATCGCCAGGGCGTATGCATACGTCCATTTGCGGGAAGTCACTTCCCGCTAGGGCGTATGCATACGCCCAATGTCGGGAAGGGGTTAAAGAAGGCCAATCAGTCAGGGTGCAACACAATTTTATTTAACATAGAATATAACATATAAGTAAGAATAAACTGGTTACAGAAAATAGTGTGACATTGGGGACAGTTTTGCTAAATATGTATTTACAGAGGTTAAATACTTACAAAACAAACTTCACCTCCTCAGAGCTTATAACTTCACCTGTTTTTTTTATAACTTCAGCCATTGAGAAGCGAAATGGCGAAAACAGGGAACTCCAGGAGGGATTTCACTCAACACCAGCGAGAGCGTCCTCAGCACTGGGTACCAGCTTCTGATTTCACCAAAGCCTTTCTGGTTGTTATATGTCTTTAAAAAAAACTGGCAGACACAACCTACGTATTGTGTCCACTTAGAATACAAAGTTCTTTTGAATGACCTCATCTTGTTTCATGGAGGGGCCAGCTCCCTGAGACTAAGATAAGAAAATAGAGAATCACCGAAACCAGACAATGCGAGCCCCCCTCAGATCGTAAATTAACTGAAGTCTGTAGGCTTGAGAGCTAAACAGAGGTCTGCAAGCCTGTGTGATTATAACTTGTGATACAACACTGGAAATTAGATTAATATACAAGGAATGGAAATTATGACCTCAAATAGTCACAAATTTCACTAGCACTACACCTGCAGCCCTGATCAGCATATTTTTGGAGACTTCATACAAAGGTTGTGCTTATTTTAATAAGAAATTCAATGGTCATGAATACAGCGGGTTGTGACACCTGAGCACGGTTGTCTTGCTGCCAATGAACCCATTTATGTTTGTTTGTAGCCAATCAGCTGGTTTTCAATCCCAAATTTTCCATTTGGATAAAGCAGCTGGATGAAGTGTCTGAAGTATCTCCTGAGGTGTCGACTGCATGTACAGGTACAGAGCTACATTTTTAGCATACTTAACTTTTTTGCATTAACCAACAAGAATTTAAGCAAATCGTACAAAGCAAGCAACCGATTCAATAATCCTATAAAAAGTGTACGGGAACACAAGCTAGCCAAAACTCTAAAAATACATTTATTGATGTGCACAAAAAATTATGTTAAAAAAAAAAATTGGATATTGTTCAAAAGATATAATTATTACAGACAAGTAGAATGAGAAAAATGATTGGGAATGTGGGAAAATATTAATAGCAGTAAAGTTCATCAATAATAAATCCACATAGAAAACATGATTAAAGTGAAAAGGTATAGATTAATTAATCAATAAATGTGCAAGAGTAAAACGACCAAGCAATGATATCAATAAATAACTATACAATCACATATTTAAAGTGCCATCAAAAAATTCATAAATCATTGCATTTTAAAAGATCTTGTATGTAAAGTAATAATGCATATCAGTGACACATACTAAAAGATATGTAGAGATATATGCAACTCCCAATAAATAAAAATAAAAAATATACATATATATAGAAGAAAGTGAAGGGTTAAAGGGGTTTTCTCACCATGCTGCTTCGCTGGGGATTAGCAGTTTTGCACTTACTCTGTCTCCTCAGGCCGTGGCGAACAGTTAGGGTATGTTCACATGATGTATTGCGGTGCGTACAGTACGCACCGCAATGCATCATGTGTTTCGGGAGCTCTTGCTGATCAGCGTGTACTCCCGAGGCACAGGTGGGCCAGCCGGGTGCCGGCTCCATAGACATTCCATGTAATAAATGTCATGTCACTTATCTACCTGCGCGTACAATACGATCGCATTGTACGTGCGGGGGGGGGAAGGCGTAATCCATAGTTCTCTATGAGAGATATGGATTACCATAATTGCGGGGCTCATTTCGCCACGCAATTGTGCCCCAAAATAAGCCATGTGAACAGATCCTTACTCTGACAGAGCAGGAGATTGTTATCTCTAACAAGATTACAGATAAAGCCATGCTCACCAGTCCTCACAGCTAATCTTGTTAGATATAACTAGTTTGCTTTGATCTCAGTGGAGTGATGTCACTCCCTGCTCTCAGCTAATCAGATAACAGATGTTCCTGCTCTCAGCTAATCATATAACAGACATCTGTCTAGTATGTAGGTAGCAAAGAAACCTGTGTGCACTTCAGAGCACATAAAAAATGTTATTATCTCATGGCAAAAGTAAAATCTATTGAACAGTGTATTTTGAAAAAGTCTTCATTTAACTGTCCCTTTATGTCAAAAGCTAACCTTTGTAGTAAGAAAATCCTTTTAAGTACCAAAAATATAGTCCCATATGTCCCAATGTGGAAAATCCAGTATCACAAAATTAAGGGGATAAACAGAGTACTGTCATTAACTATTACTCCTCTCCCCCCTCCCCACCCCCAAAAAAAAGAAAAAAAATGGCTACAATGAGTCCTAATGCAGGGTTCACGAGTTAATGCTTCCTCTCGCATGGTTCCCTGGAAGTATCACTTTACCACGAAACCTATGTCGGGATTCCTTCTTTACTGACGTAAGCCTGACAGACTCTCTATTCTATATGGGAATTCTAGGGGCCTGTTCTTGAGATAGGAGAGGGTCCCAGAGGTGGGGCCTGCATCTGCCACACTTTGATGGCATATCCTAGCAATATGCCATCAATGTGCGAGATGGGAACTCCCCTTTAACTCCTTAAAGGGGTTTTGCCATGATGTAATGTTGACGTGGGATCCTCCAAAATGGGTATTTAATCACTTTTCTAAATATATGTGATTAAAAATATTGCAGCCTGAGAGAGCTGCAGGCTGCCTTACCTGCCCTTAGTTACTTAAAAGCTTGCACTAGATACGACCTGACAAGAGCTGCTGGCCAGGCTTGCGCAGAGCACACTTCTTATCTGATGAGAGGGAGCTGAAGAAGCTTTCAAGGCACCGGGTAGAAATATGTTGTGTTTTGTATACAGAATCCACTAGTTGCAGTGTGATTATCTGAGTAGATCCCTGCTTTATCTGATGACAGGGAACATGAAGCCTTTCCAGAGCCTGAAGAAGCTTTCAAGCTGCTGTGGAGAAAAGGTGTTGTCTTTTGTATACAGATTCCACTAGTTGTTTGATTATTTGAGTGAACATTTCACACGATCCCTTATGCAGCTCTGGCAGTCTGTCTCTCTCTCTCAGCTAGCGTGGCTTGTTTACATTTGCTTCCTAGCAGATAAGGCATGTCCTGGCAAAACCCCTTTAACGACCGCCCACCGTCTTTTGCCGTCGGGTATCTCAAGTCGTTCGTCTGCAGCGACGTCTTTTGATGTCGCTGCAGACATCATGGTTTGCGGCGTCCGGCGCCGCAGTGGCACTGAGAACGGGGCTGTACTACACCGCCCTCATTCCAGCGCAGCTCCTGCAAGCGGCGGGGGGAAACCTCCGCTCCCCAGTGCTTTAACCCTTTGATTGCAGTGGATCTTCACCGCAGCGCAATCAAAGGGTTTCCCTGCTCTGTCGGGTGATTAGAACGTTTGGTGACCTGACAGAGCCCGAGGAACAGCTGAACAGTCAGCCCTGGGGACCTAGAGTAGCCCCAGGGCTGTCTGTGTAAAAAGCCAGCGATCAGGGCAGACTGTGAGCTGCCCTGAACACTGCCTGTGTCAGACTGACACAAATTATAATGTATTTGCATATATTAATATGCTAATACATTACTAAGTGTAAAAAAAAAAAAAAAGTAAAAAACATAAAAAGTGTAAAAAAATTAAAAAATAAATAATAAAAATAAATATTTAATAAAAAATTATTTTGCATACATTACACACACAAAAAAACCTACACATATTAGGTATCCACACAACCGTAGAATTATTCTAACGAATTATTAAAGGGGTTGTCTCACTACATTGATTCACCTTTCCTCAGTCCTGTTTTCTTGGTTTCACTTTGAATTCAGGGCGTGTTTACTGGCTTCTACTGGTCTGCAGTAGAAGCCAGGTCTATAGCTATAGCAACCAGTGCTGGCAGCCTATCAGGATAGATCAAACAGGTCTGTAGCTATAGCGACCTGAGGAGCTGATACAGCCCATACAAGAGGGGATATCTAGGAATAGGTAGGACACTGTTAATGGAGATATAAAAAGCAATCCTTGTAGTGAGACAACCCCTTTAAGTGTGAAATGTGAATGGTGTAAAAATATTTGTAGAAAAAAAATTGAAAAAAATTTTTGCAATAATTTATAAGTGAATTTAAACTATTCCCCCATAAAGTACAACTTGTCTCGAATAAAACAAGGCCACATCCAACTGCGTCATTGAAAAAATAAAAAAGTTACAACTGTTGAAACGCAAGGAGGCAAAAACAAAAAAAAATATCTGGTGTCTCACTACAAGGATTGCTTTTTATGTTAAAGATCTTGAAAAAACAAGTCACTTTGTAACATATGTCCATTAGCAGTGTCCTACCTATTCTGAGATGTCCCCTCTTGTATGTATCAGCTCCTCAGGTCGCTATAGCTACAGACCTGTTCAATCTCTCCTGATAGGCTGTCAGCACTGGTTGCTATAGATACAGACCTGGCTTCTACTGAAGCCTAGTAGAAGCCAGTAAACACGCCCCTGAATTAAAAATGAAACCAAGAAAACAGGACTGAGATTAGAGGAATCAATGTAGTGAGACAACCCCTTTAACTACTTTTCAGGCGTTCAGCTTAATGGGTTAAGCATGATCTGTTTTACCTTCTTTTTTTCCTGCAGATGGAATCGATACCAAAATAAAAACCGAGATAGACTTTACCCCTAATTGCAATAAGTCACCTTCACCCAAGGATCTCACAGAAACCACTTCAGACGCAAACACTACTTCCGAAAACCACCAAATACAACCAAAGACCCCCACATTACAGAAAGATGAGCATGCTGGGAAGGCGGAGGAAAGTCTGCTGTCCATCGTCCTTAGAAGAGCCAACACTGGGAGTCTGAACATACCAGATTACACGTATTCAAGCAGCTGCAAAGACTTCAACTACTCCCAAAGCGTCCCCGCGAGTACAGAGAACGAAACGCGTCACCAAGCCAAGCGATCCTTCCTCCAGACCCCTAATAGCAATGAGCTGCTCGGCAGCCTCCGTGCTCACCCAGCGCCCCTCCAGCACTCTGCCCTTCAAATAGACAAACCATTCAGATGCCACATATGTGCCAAGGGCTTTAAGACCCTCGGGATACTGAATGTGCATATGAAAACGCACAGCGGGGTCCGACCCTATCAGTGCAGTGAATGTGGGAAAAGCTTTAGGGACAACTGGAACCTGAAGGTTCACCAGAAAATACACACAGGCGAGACCCCGTATATATGCTCTATATGTGATAAAGGCTTTATTCAGTATGCCACCTATATGAAGCACCAGCGGATACACACAGGGGAGAAGCCGTATTCCTGCTGTTACTGCGATAAGAGCTTCACTAATAGCTCCAACCTGGTGCGACACTACAGAACGCATACGGGCGAGAAACCATATGTCTGCATGGAGTGTGGGAAAAGCTTCAGCTATAACACCAGCCTGATACAGCACAAGAAGACTCATAAGGTAGAATCTGCTGGAACCAATGGCCCCAGCAACACGTGACCACCCGGAACACCTACTGAGGGTAACCCTATCCGTGCACTGGAGTCATCACGCACTTTATACTTGAACCTAAGCTTGACTGAGCTGTTATGTTCACTTTATTAGTATAATACTGAGTATTATACGGTATTATTATAATATGCTGCATGTTTTTATTATTATAAAGCTATAAGGAGCAAGTACTATTACTTTTAAATAGACCATTTGATTGTATGTGCATGTATATACATAGTCAAGTCACTTTATTATAACCACTGGGCAATATCTAGAGTAATAGTAAGGGTATGTTCACACAGCGTTTTTGGATCCAATTTTGGATCCGTTTTGGATGTGAAAATCGCATCCGAAAACGCACCATCAATCGGATCCAAAATGGTGCATGTTTGGATGCGCATTGGCTGCAGCAGGATCGCACCCAATAGGTTCTAATAGGGCTCTTGCTGCGTCTTTTGGATCAAGAATTGACATGTCAAAGACGGATCCGAAAGACGCAAGTAAACACACATCGGCGATCACTCATCTGAACGCCAATGCGTGTCTTACATTGTAGGCAATGTAAAATCACACTGCTTATTGCTAGTTGCGTGTTTGGGTCTGTCTAGACCAGGGGTTGGCAATTAATTTTCCCATGGGGCCGCATGAGAAAGTGCTATGGTTTTGGGGGGCCGGACTAATAAACACATAGGATGAACGGGGAAAAATTCATTGTTGGGGGATTATCTTTGTGGAAACTTACTGGGGGATGTATCTATATACCTGCATATATACTGATGGTACACAGTAAGGCAGGTATATACAGCTCCCCTCAGTCAGGTATATAGATATAGGTACCCGGAGGCAGGTATATAGATACAGCTTCCCACAGGCAGGTATATAAATAGGTACAGCTCCCCACAGGCAGGTATATAGATAGGTATAGCTCCCCTCAGGGAGGAATATAGATAGGTACAGCTCCCCTCAGGCAGGACTATAGATAGGTACAGCTCCCCTCAGGCAGGACTATAGATAGGTACAGCTCCCCTCAGGCAGGTATCTAGTTAGTTAGAGCTCCACAAAGGCTAGTTAGGTCTCCATACAGGCAGGTATATAGTTAAAGCTCCACACAGGCAGGTATATAGATAATGAGGGCTCCTCACAGGCAGATATAGAGATAGTTAGGTGTGTCCCCAGGCAGGTATATAGATAGTTAGATGTGTCCCCAGGCAGATATATAGTTAGGTGTGTTCCCAGGCAGGTATAGAGATAGTTAGGTGTGTCCCCGGGCAGGTATAGAGATAGCTAGGTGTGTCCCCAGTCTGGTATAGAGATAGCTAGTTGTGTCCCCAGGCAGATATATAGTTAGGTGTGTTCCCAGGCAGGTATAGAGATAGCTAGGTATGTCCCCAGGCAGATATATAGTTAGGTGTGTTCCCAGGCAGGTAAATAGATAGTTAGGTGTGTCCCCAGGCAGATATAGAGATAGTTAGGTGTGTCCCCAGGCAGGTATAGTTAGGTGGGTCCCCAGGCAGGTATATAGATAGTTAGGTGTGCCCCCAGGCAGGTATAAGAGATAGTTAGGTGTGTCCAGGAGGTATAGAGATAGTGGTGTGTCCCCAGGCAGGTATATAGATAGTGAGGTGTGTCCCCAGGCAGGTATATAGATAGTTAGGGTGTCCCGGGAAGGTTAGGGGGTTTGTTAGGTTTTTGGTCCCCAAAAGGGCAGGTATATAGATAGTTAGGTGGGGCCCCCCAGGCAGGTATATAGTTGGGGTTGCCCCCAGGAAAGGTATTAGCCCCAGGTGTGCCCCCAAGGAAAGGTTTAGAGATAGTGAGGGGGGTTCCCCAGGCGGGTTTAATAAAAGGGTTGGGGTTTGTGTCCCCGGGCAGTTTATATAGATAGTTGGTTGTTCCCAGGCGGGTTTTAAATTTTTATGGCCAAAAATTTTAAAAAACCGCCCAACCCCACAAATTACTACCCTGGTTTAGGGTTTCCCGGCTAGCGCGCTAAATTTTTCTATCCGAGGAGCTTCCCGGGCGGGGGGGCGTGATGCGTCTTTGCCCCCCAAGCGCCGGGCCCGCCCCTCCGAGCCCCGGGGCCCCGCACAAAAAGTTTTAATGTGTGCCCAGGAAAAAGGGGCCGGCGGGGTGAGCGGGATTTTAATCGGCCGCGGGCCTAATTCCCCAGTAATATTTGCGCTGCCCGGCCCCGCGGGGGGCCCTTTTAAGCAATCCCCGGGCCCGCGGGGGTTTTGTCGCGTTTTACTATTACAGACCTGGGCCGCATTGCAAAGGGGGAAGGGCCGGATGGGGCCCCGGGGCCCCGTTTTTTGGCCCAGGTTGGTTTTAGACGCATCCAAACCCCGGGAAACAAATATGTTCCCCCGGGGAAACAGAACATGGGGTGTGAACTTTCCCTAACAGTGCAGCAGGGAACAGCAGTTGATTGGGGTTAGAGGGACCCCCAATAAGGCCCCTTGGTAGGTTTCCCGGGTTTACTGGAGCGCCCTTCCCTTTCCCCAAACTGCGGGAGGGGTTTCATAGGGGCAACACCATCAAGATTGTTCCACAGCTAATCAATCGGGTTCAAGTCTGGGGAATTAGTGGCTAAAGTAGTATTTGGGAAGTTTTTGTCCCTATTTTTCCCAAAAATTTAAAAACAACATTTCACCCAATGTGAATCCCGCATTGCCCTTACTGAAAGATCCCATCCCCCCCGAGAAAATGGAATTTGGGTGTACGGAGTGCAAGCGGGATTCCCCCCCAGTTTGGGTCTGAGGCACCTTTCACAGGGATAAAGGGGTAAAGAAAAATCCCCTAAAATTACTTCCCCAGACCATAACGCAAAACCCCCCACCTTGTGTTTTTCCCAGCAAGGGTTTTGAGGGTTTTTTGTTTGCAATTTTCCCCTTGCCTTTTTCCCCCCAGGCCCCGGGTGTCTGGGGGCTGAAAAAACCCATTTTTTTTGCAAACATCCAGAGGAAAAACTATTGTGCAAAATTTAAATTGGTTTTTTTTTTTCCCTCTTATCGCTAGGAAAAAGATTAGCTGGGGGGGAAAGGCAGTTTTTTTTTTTCTTTCCCTTTAAATGGACACATTCTGCATTTTTTACTCAGATAATTACATTACAACCAGTTTCATTCTCTATGCGGAGACAAAGGATAATTTTTCCACAGTCCCTTTAAAGCTGCAGAGGGGGGGAGAAGAAGGGCTTGCTAGGGGGGCGTCTGCAATTCCCTTTTCTTGATTTAAATTTCATTGAACCCAAGGGGGGCTTTTACAGGAGACAAAGACTTTTTTTCCCCCTCCCTTAAAAGCGGTTCAAAGTTCCCCGCCAGGAGATAAAAGTGCAGACAAAAAGCAAAACGCGGCCCAAAAAGCTTTGGTTCCCTGTCCCTTTTGTAAACCCCTCAGGGAACCAAGGGCAAACTAATTAAGGGTGTAGGGTTCAGAGGTTCCCCTGTTTTAATGACATATATTTTGAACATGGGTTAATACCCTTTTTGGAGGATCCCCGTCCCAAAATTAAAAATCGTTGGGAAAACCCCTTTGATAGATGAATGATGGGAAACCCGGGCCCCCTTTCCAAAAAAATTTGATTGAAAACAGAAAAAGGGGGCCCCCTCGGAGAAACAAAAAATTTTAGGTTTTGCAGGGTGGATTCCCCAAAATGTTGTGAAAATTTTAAGCCTTTTCTGTTGAAAGCAACTCCGTTTAGCTTCAAAAAGCCCCAAACCTTTGGGGTTTTCTTAAATTTTTGGGTTTTTTGAAAAACCAATTTTCCCCCCCCGGTTTTTTTTTGGCAGAAAACCCGGGTTTAATGTAGGTGTCCCCTTCCGCTTTCCCGCACCTTATTTAAAACCGACAGGTTTTCCCCCCCCCCCCCTCCAAAATCCAAAAGGTTTCATGGTGTCAGTTTTAGAAATACCCCCCAACCCCTTGGGTTAAAACCAATAGTAATCAGTTTTTTTTTAAATTTAGAAAAGGGGGGATATGCATGCAGACAACCTTCAAAATTTAAAAACCCACCAAGCCAGTTACACCATGATTTGTTTTTTGAGCTAATCAATTTTTAACGTCGAAAATTAAAAAATTGGTCCGGGTAAGGGTTTTCTTCTGTTATCAGCCTGGGGAGAGGCAACCTAGAGGCACTCACCCATAGCCATGTGTTATCAGGAAATGAACGATTTCTGTCTTAATTTGGGGGTTTTCCTCCTTAAAAAAGAATAAACTTTCAAAATGGGGAACACTTTAAAGGAAAATTTTTTTCCCAAAAATATTTCTTTGTTCATCTTTTTTTGTTTTAAGGGGCTACCAAATGATTTTTTCACCTTCCCAAACCCCTCTCGGGTTTTTCCCCCCGTTTACTGACCTGTGTACTCCCCCTTTCTGTTTTGTTTTATCAGATAGCAGGGAAATGGGGTTTATCACCAAAGGTCAAGGCCAAAAAAAAAAAAACAAAGAACTCCAGACACTGAGAGCTTGTTTATTTGATCTTTCAGAAAAAGAAATTTGTTACTTACTGTTTACAATTTGCCCCAGCTTTTCAGGACCCCGAGAAGGTAATTTAATCCCAGACTAAAATTTAAATGAGAAGTCTGAAAAAACGGCTTTATATGCTAATTAAAAGACAGCTTTACCAGGGAAAAATGAAAAGAGGAAAAAACCCGCATTTTTTTTCATTCATGTAAATTTCCCATGAAAAATTTGAGGAAAGAGTACAACCTTTTTAACCCCTTTAATCCCACAAAATTTTTGTTGTAGGTTTTTTTTTAGTCATTTTTTTTACAGGGGGGGAGGTGGCACCACTTAAACCCTTTTTGGGGGAAAAAAAATTTAACCCAAATTAAAAACCAGGGATGCATGAAGTTGTTTCCCCCCACTCGGGGAAAACGGGGGGTTTTGCCCCGCCCTACCTTTTAGAGGGGGCCCGCCCGAACACCCCTTCATCCCCGGGGCCCCCACATTACAATGGATGGTTACTGTGTATGTGTTGCCAGCTCTTCACCGGGTGTGCGACTCTTTTTTTTTTTTTTTTTTTTAACTGTACATTTTTATTAAAGTTTTCAGTACCAAAATACGATCAACAAAGCCGTACAGTAAATATCAAAGAGATACTATGCCATCAAATTAGTAAAAACAAAGCGCAGTATAAAACAAGTAGATCTCAGTGAATTAAATAGAATACATTTCTAGTCCGAAACCCCAAATTTAGTGCCCTTCACTGGGGACACTGAGAAACAGACCCTTATACGGCTAAAGTAACACATTTAATTCCGAGACGTGAAGACAGACTAACCAAACAGGGGAGGGGGGGGAAGACATAGGACAGGACACACAAGGAAGAAGTAAGGCTCCTAATAGTAGGTTTGCAATCCAATTATATCAAAGTAGAAAACCACAAGTCATGTAGGATACAGTAAGGGCGCATCCCCACGGCAGTGGACAAATACCGGTTGGTTTGCCGGCCGGTATTTGTCCGGTTTTGCGGCCGTCCCCACGGCCGTGGCGGGGACGGCTTTTCTCCGCGATGAGCGGAGAACAGCCCTCCCCCCTCCCATTGAGAAGCACAGATTCTGTCCGGTTTTCGGACGGAAGATTGTGCTTCTATAATGTTTTGCCGCCGGGCGGAAAACCCGTGCAGTGGGAACATACCCTAAACATCCCATGGTTTCCAGACACGGTCAAATAGGTCCAGTTGGTTGTGAGATAGAGCAGTAAGATATTCCATTCGTCTAACTTCTTGCAAACGGAGACTTAAGTCGTGCTGAGTGGGAATCGAGGCTTGTTTCCAAAATCTAGCAATAAGACATTTAGGGGCCGTTTACACGGCAGTGGACAAATACCTGTGGGTTTGCCGGCCGGTATTTGTCCTGTTGTGCGCCCGTCCCCACGGCCGCGGGGGAGGGGGGGGCGGCTTTTCTCCGCGATGAACGGAGAACAGCCCTCCCCCTCTCATTGAGATGCACATGTTCCGTCCGGAAACCGGACGGAAGATTGTGCATGTTCAATGTTTTGTCGCCGGGCAGAAAACCCGTGCAGTGGGGACTGATGCACGGGTTTTCCATAGAGCTCAATTGTGCTCATTTTCGGACGGTTTTTCAGGCGGTCTGAAAAACCGCAATCTGGCTGAAAAACCGTCCGAAAACCCGTGCAGTGGGGACATACCCTTAGAAGCGGTCACGATGGAGAGAAAGAGTCTTCCCACGTCGCGACTCTTTTTCTTTGGTTGCAGCATTCACCTATGTACTCCTAGGGATTAAATCAACTTCAGTGGGACCGTAGTTACAGCAGCAGGACAGCAGAGCGTACACCCAGAGCTGTGTATTGCACACACTGTACTGTATACAGATATGACACTATCACACTATTGCACCATTACTTTTTGCACTGTATTATTAAATAGAATTGATAGTGTTTCTTGCAGTCAGCGAGATTGGCTTTATTATAAATAGGCACCTAATGTAGGGATTGTCTGGATTATATAACACATGTATCGCTACATACATAATCCATTGCTATTGAGGATATTATGTCCAGGGGGGGAGTCTGTGATTGTCTGTGTCGAGCTCCGCTGCCACAGGATCTGCAGTCAAAGTAACACTATTTCAGTTTTGCTCAGTGTTCCTTTAAAGGGGTTGTCTCACTACAAGGATTGCTTTTTATGTTAAAGATCTTGCAAAAACAAGTCACATTGTAGTATGTGTCCATTAACAGTGTCCTACCTATTCCTAGATATCCCCTCTTGTATGGACTGCATCAGCTCCTCGGGTTGCTATGGCTACAGACCTGTTTGATCTATCCTGATAGGCTGCCAGCACTGGTTGCTATAGCTACAGACCTGTCACTGCAGCCAAGTGGAAGTCAGTAAACACACCCCTGAATTCAAAGTGAAACCAAGAAAACAGGACTGAGGTAAGATGAATCAATGTAGTGAGACAACCCCTTTAAGGAGCTAATACCTATTTGCAGATTCCATATTCATACATTTTTGCTGATCAACTGGAGAAGTGAAATGAAAGGTAATCCCAACATATTATGTTTATCTATCTATCTATCTATCTATCTATATCTATCTAGGGCTGGAACAAGGTATTCTGGTGCCCTAGGCAAATAAGGCACAAAGCACCCCCCCAATAGAAAAATCAACCCTCACCATACCTTCTTGCGCCCCCTTTTCTGCCTGGGATGAAGTGGAGCCCTAGGCGGTCGCCTACCCGTCATCCCAGCCCTTTATCTATCTATCTCATATCTATCTATCCATCTATCTTTTCATCTGTCAATCTACCTATTAGTCTGTGGAGCTATCATCTCATCTTTTTACTTACCATCCTGTCTTTCTGTCTATTATCTCTCACTCCCTCTTTCTTTTTCTCTGTCCCTCTCTTTCTCCTTCTTTCTCTTTCCCTTTTTCTCTTTTTTCTTTTTCTCTTTTTTCTCTTTTTTTCTCTCTCGCTCTCTTTTTCCCTCTTTCTCTCTTTTTCCTTCTTTCTTTCTTTTTCCCTATTTTTCTCCCTCTCCCCTCTCTCTTTCCTCTCTCTCTTGTGTCCGTGAATCTATCTGCCTGTTAGATAAAAAGGCAGGAAGATAAGAAGGTACAAAGATAGACAAATAGATAATAAAAAGTCTATCTGTGAATCATTTCATTTATCTATCTATCTATCTACCTGATAACCTTCCTGTCTTTCTACCTCCTTACCTGTCTGCCTATTATCTATTTCTCTGTGAATCTTTGTACCTTCTTACCTATCTTTTTTCCTGTCTGTGAATGTATCCCCCGATCTATCTGCTTGTCTTTCTCTTTGTCTATCATGTCATTTACGTATCTGGCAGTCTGTCCTGATGCTGAATAGATGAGGCACCCGCCAGCAGTGTATACATATACAGTCTGCGGATTCAGACACATGTTCTGGAAGAGAAGAAATAATCATCTGCAGTTTCAAATCTTCAGGACACAAAAAAAAAAAAACATATTGTCAGGAGTGGGATTCGAACCCACGCCTCCAGGGGAGACTGCGACCTGAACGCAGCGCCTTAGACCGCTCGGCCATCCTGACTGTGTGGAGAGGGCTGACGGAGGAGCTTTCAGCAGAGTCATTGTGGGAGCTTCAGGCCTGTCCCTTGCCTCCTTATACATAGTGATGAATGCAGAGCAATCACTATACCAGGCGCTACCTCTATAGCTGCAGCACAGACATTATACAGGAAACTGCTGAGAGCAGATCTCTTGCTGCTTCTTCTCTGCATTCTATGTCAGCCCCAGTGGCCTAATGGATAAGGCACTGGCCTCCTAAGCCAGGGATTGTGGGTTCGAGTCCCATCTGGGGTGGAATATTTTTTTTTTTTTCATTCCCTTAATTATTACAATTTACAGTTTCTGCAAATTGTGTTGTGTTTTATGTAAATAATTGTTCCTGTTAGTTACGCCGCTAATAATCCCGTCGTTTGATGAATAACGTGACTGCTGTGTTATCAATGGTGCTGCTGCTTTCTAGTGATAGAACAGAGAACTGCATGTGAGAAGTAACCACAGAAGGAAGCATGTGCCGGTGTCTTGGGGAATGTTTACATGGCACATATTTCCCCACGGAAAACTTGACACATGTCCATGGTAGAAATCGGTGTGGAATTCTCTGGAGCGGGTCTGCAAAGTGCGGCTCTTCAGCTGTTGGGAAACTACGACTCCCATCATGCATTTATATAATCTATATCAGTAGGCATGATGGGAGATGTAGTTTCCCAACAGCTGGAGAGCCGCACATTACAGACCCCTGCTCTGGAGGGTTGTGCATAGCAATTTTCGCAGCAGATCCGGACAAGGATTAGGCTGGGTTCACATTGCGGTTTAGTTCCATTCGCAACCTCCGCTCCAGGTATCCTGAAAATGCATAAAATTCTGGCCCAATACCCTCCCGCGTTTGGGGGCCCCCGGGGGGTCCCGCTAATGGGGAGTGGCCCCCCCCCCTCCCCGCAGGGGGTTGGAATTCCCCCCGCCCCCCCCAGAGGCAGCGGGGTTTTTTGTGACCCCCGGTGCCGGGGGTTACGCGGTGCCTAAACCCCCTTGCGCCCACCGGGCCTGTAAGGGGGGGTCTTTATGGAGTGGGGGGTTAATGGCAAAACAGAAGGGGGCTCTACCTGGCAACCCAAGGGCACTACCCGGCAACAGAGGGGGGCTTACTGGGAACAAAGGGGCACTACCTGCAACAAGGGGGCACTACCTGGCTACAATGGGGGGTCTACCTGGCAAAAGCAGGGCCTACCTGGCTACAAAGGGGGGCAACTGGCACAGAGGGCTCTACCTTGCTACAAGGGGTCTACTGGCAAAAGAGGGGGCACTACCTTTCCCACAATGGGGGGGGTCTACTGGCAACAGAGGGGCACTACCTGGCTACAATGGGGGGGGTCTACTTGGCAACAGAGGGGTTGGGGACATTTCCTGGCTACAATGGGGGGGTCTACCTGGCAACATAGGGGCACTACCTGGCTACAATGGGGGGTCTACCTGGGAACAGAGAGGGGCACTACCTGCTACAATGGGGGGGTCTACCTGGCAACCAAAAGGGGAAATACCTGGCAAAAATGGGGGGGGGGCTACCTTTGGGAACAGAGGGGGAACTACCTGGCTACAATGGGGGTCTACCTTTGGGAACAGAGGGGCACTACCTGGCTACAATGGGGGGGGTCTACCTGGCAACAGAGGGGGCACTACCTGGCTACAATGGGGGGGGGCCACCTGGCAAAACGGGGGGCACTACCTGGCTAACAAATGGGGGGCACTAACCTTGGGAACAAAGGGGTTCCCCCTACCTGGCAACAGAGGGGCATCTACCTGGCTACAATGGGGGGGTCTTTCCTGGCAACAGAGGGCATCTACCTGGCTACAATGGGGTCCTACCTGGAAACAAGGGGGCACTACCGGGCAAAAAGGGGGGCACTACCTGGCTACAATGGGGGGGCCCACCTGGCAAACGGGGGCATCTACCTGGCAACAATGGGGGCACTACCTGGCAACAAAGGGGGGATCTACCTAAAAAAAACCCCCTTCAACAAAAAGGGGGCATTTTTGGCTAAAAAAGGGGGGGGGGCCAACCGGCCAGACCCCTCTCCCCCCCCAAAAAGGCCCCCCCCTCTCAAAATGGCCCCCAAAATGGCACAGGGGCTCTCCCCCCCCTAAAAAGGGGGGGCTCACCCCCTCCCGGGGGGCATCTTAAAACCCCCAAGGGGGCCCCTTTTTTTGGGGGGGGCAAACCCTACTGCCCGGGGGGTAAGGGGACTATCTATTTTTTTGGGGGGACACCCCTTTATAAAGGGCCCCCCCAAATCTCCCCCTGGTTTTTTTCTTCCCCCCAAAGCCTTTCCCCCTTTTTTTGGGTGTGGTTTTTTCTTTTTCCCCCCCCCAAAAATATTCTTTTTGCCCCTTTTTTTCCCCCCCCCCCCCCCCAAAATTTCCCCCCTGTGGGCAGTATCCCTCCCCCCTTTTTCCCCCTTTTTTCCTTTTTCCCCCTTTTTTTTTTACCCCTTTTGGCGTTCCCCCCCCCTTTTCCCCTTTTTCCCCTTTCCCCCTGTTCCATTTTCCCCCCCCCCGGATAATTTTCCCCCCCTTGATTAAGGGCCCCCCTTTTTTTTATTCCCCCCTTTTTTTTTCCCCCCTTTTTCAAAAACCCCCCCCCTTTTTCCCCCCCGTTTTTCCCCTTTACCCCCCCCAAAATTTTCCCCCCCCTGTGATTTCCCCCCCCCCCAGAAAACCCCCCACTCCCCCCCCGTACGTTATAAGGGCCCCTCCCCCCATTTAGGCCCCCGAATATCCCCCCCCTTTAGGAAATATTTTTCCCCCCCAGGGGGCCCCCCGACTTGTCCCCCCCCCCCCCCCCCCTCCCCCAGATTAACCCCCGTGGCAAGCCCCCCCCCCAGATTGGGCCCCCTTAGGCATATTTTCCCCCCCCCCCAGTTTTAGGGGCCCCTTTAGGTAGTTTTTCCCCCCCCCCCAGTTTACCCCCCCCTTAAAAAATTTCCCCCCCCCCCCCGTTTGGGCCCCCTTTTTCCCCCCCCTTTTATTTTCCCCCCCTTTTTTTTTCCCCCCCCACCCCCCCCCCCCCCCCCACCCTTCCCCCCTGTTCTTTTCCCCCCCCCTTTTACCCCCTGTAATTTTTTTCCCCACCCCCCCCCCAATTACCCCCCTTTAGGCTAGTTCCCCCCCCCCAAAGTATGGGGCCCCCCCTGTAGGCTAGTTTTCCCCCACCCCCCCCCCCAGTATGGGGGGGCCCCCCCCCCCCCCCCCTTATGTTGGTTCCCCCCCCCTCCCCCCCCCCGGTTGGGCCCCCGGGGGGAGTTCCCCCCCCCCCCCCCCCATCGGGGGGCCCCCGGGCTAACCCCCCCCCCCCCCCCCGTATCGGGGGCCCCTTGGGGCTTTTCCCCCCAAAAAGGGTTTCCCCCCCCCCCCCCAGGGGCCCCCCTGGGCTAGTTCCCCCCAGGTATCAGGGCCCCCGTGGGAAAGCCCCCCCCCCAATTTTTCACCCCCCCTGTAATTTTTCCCCCCCCATATCCCCCCCTTTTGGGTTTTTTCCCCCCCCGTATCAGGCCCCCTTGTAAAAAAACCCCAATAGTTCCCCCCCATTGGGGCCCCCCTTTAGGGTTATTTTTTTCCCCCCCCCCCAGTAAGGGCCCCCTTAGGACAAATCCCCCCCAGTATAGGGCCCCTTATTTTTCCCCCCCTTCCCCCCCCTTGGGCAATTCCCCCCCCAGTTCGGGTTTTTTTTCCCCCCCCCCCCCCTTTTACATATTCCCCCCCCCCGTTCACCCCCAATATGTTTTTCCCCCCCCCCCCCCCCAGTTTCAGGGCCCCCTGTAGGTATAGTCCCCCCCCATATAGGGCCCCCTGTGGAATTACCCCCTCGGGCCCCCGGGCTGTCACCCCCCCAAAGCCTGCTGCTTTGGGGCCCTTGGGGGCAAAACCCCGGGAATGGGGCCGGGGGGGAAGTACTTCCCCCCCAGCGTGCCAATAGCGGGGGCCGGAAGCCCAGCTTTTTTCCCCCTGCCCCCCGCCGTTCTTAATTTTTAGCGGTCGGACGGAGTCAACATTAAAGGGCCCTCTGTGAAGGGGGGAAGCCTGGCGCGGCGCGGCCCCCCTGGCTTAAAAGGACCGCCCGGGCCCGGTAGAGCATAGGTTGAAATTCCCCAATCGGGGTCGGGGGTTGGGATCCTCGAGATACCACAGGGGAACCCACCAGTGAGTAAAATCCCAAACGATTCGGGTTTCGAGGGCATGTAGAAAACCACCCAGAAAAGGGGACTCTTAAAATAAGGATTTTCCGAAATTTAAAAGGGGGGTTGCCTAACTCAGTTCTTTTCCCCCTTAGTCCTGTTTTCTTGGTTTCTTTTTGAATTCAGGGGGGTTTACGGGCTTCCACTAGGCTGCAGTAGAAGCCGGGTCTGTAGCTTAGAAAACCAGTGCGACCTATCAAGGATCAAAAAATCTTTTTCAAAAGCGCCCGGGACGATGCAGCCCATACAAGGGGGGATATCTAGGAATGGGTGGGACACTGTTAAGGACACATTTGAAAAAGTGATTTGTTTTTAAAGATCTTTACAAAAAAAAGCAACCTTGTAGGAAAAACCCCTTTAAAGCAAATTTTAATATTTTGGATTCTATTCTAAAAATCGACCGATTTTACAACCGGTTTTAGTTTTTTAACCGGGTTTTGTGTGGCTTTTGTGGCACTATAATCCGGCGGATTATAGAATATATTCTACATTTTTTTGGAAAATCCGACCTCAGAAATCTGGAGCTTTTAACAACACCCAGTTTTCTATTAGGTGGTGAGGGTTTCAGTTGCAGATTTTGCAGATTTAAATACGAGGGCCAAGTATGAAAATTTTCTAGGCAAACCCTCTTTTTTGTTGCCCATAGCAACCAATCAAGCCCATACAACCAAATCAAGAGCCTTTTTTAATTTCATATAGTGTCGGAAAAAAAAGAAAGGGCGCTCTGTTTGGGTTGCTCGAGTTGAGGGGGCTCTGTTGGTTTCAGGGGGACAAAAAGTGAATTTTAGCCGTTTTTCAACCCATTGGGGCCCGGGGAATCCGCGAAAACCGTACGGGCCCTTTGCAGGAATAATGTTTATTTTTGCTTTTTTTTTTTTTGGTGAGACTGAGTTAACAAAAAAACTAAATTCTGGCATGTTTTATTTTATTCTTTTTTGTGGTGCTTATCGTACGATTAAAAACATGGTTATTTATAATCCAAATTATTTGGAACATAAAAAAAAAATGAGGAAAGAATTTGTGTTGGAAAAATTGATTTTTTTTTTAATTTAATTTATTAGCTTATATGTTTAAACATTTTATTTAACAGTTTTTAATTTTTTGTGTGTGTTTTTATAAAATTTTTGGATCCTACTACGGGACTAGACCAGGCAATCACTGCATGGTTTTTACAATACATAGCTCTACATACATTACAGTATTGCTATGTATTATGGCTGTGAAGGGCAGTCTATTACACGACATGTAAAGGCAAACATTGGGCCCCTTATTTGGCTTTCCCGTGCAAAAGCAAAAAATCACAATCTAAAAGATTTTTTTGGGGGTGCCGAAAGTAAGACGGAGACCCCTCTCTCTGTCCACCCGTCGCAACGTGCCAATAAGGTTAAAAAGGCCGGGACGAAGCCGTGCCATGCTGGCTCTCAGCTCTTCGGGGCTTCCACTGTGAATGGTGCAGGCACCGCTTACGCTTTGCCAACTTATCCAGGGACCCCGGAGGACACCCCTTTTTCTAGCAGACTTCCAGATGTTCTGAGAGAGTTAGCAAATATGTAAAAGGGAAAAATAAAAAAGGATCCGCAACAGCTCTTGCTAAAGGGTTAATCGCCAGGCTGCATGGGCCCCCCAGTTTAGCCTCCAGACTGTACTTCAGCACTTTTGGGTCTGAGAATCTTTGTACAATGTGGTTTGTCACGCGTTTTTAATGTGAAACATCACTAAAAACCGCAACTGAGCTGCTATGTACAATGATTTTTGGATACAGCTGTATTCAGTTGGGGTCTGACCTTCAGGTTACAATAATAGTATTTCAGGGGCCCGGGGGAGCACTGTGGGGAATGGGGCACCTTTGAGAACACGGGGATGATACGCTGGGAGAAGCAGATGGCAATGTTGAAGGGTTTGGGGGGACGTTTGTGTTCTTTCATAGTTGGGACCAAAAATGTCCCAACAAAAACTCTGCAATCTACAGAATCATCGGGCCCCGCCCCAAAAGACTTTCATTACCAGCGGGCTAAGCCCTAGTAATTCCAGCATTATTTTCCCCCCGCGGGGGATTTTTGCCGACAAGGGAGGGGAAAAATCCATAGTTCTTAGAAACTAAGGCGCGTAATTACGCGTAATTACGGGGTGAAATCGTCCCATTTTAAGCGTGGAAAATAGACTAACAAAAAGGGAAAATTCTAAGGGAAAAGTCACCCCGTGAGTCACTGGAGTAACGCATGAAAAAAGTATTTGGGGCTGCAGAGGCTGTGACACCGATGTCACCCCCTTTTTGGCCCTTTTGGGGGGTAACTCGTTTTGTATTTTGTTTTCTATTCAGTAAGAATATGGTGGTACTTTTCAGATAATTTATTGTAGTATGTGGCCATAGTGTGTGGATTATATTCGACCCTATACAGTGGCATTACATGGTAACTTAGGTACACCGTTATAGAAAGATTAGTTTTTATGACAGGGCATATTATTTGAGGGCAGGTCATAGTGAGAATGCAAGTTGTGTCCCCGAACTTGTAAAATAGTAAGCTGAACCGAACTGGGGCTCAATGTCTGGGAACACCTGGCAGCAGCCGTTCGATTTTTCCCCGCGTGCCACCCAGGGGGAAAAAAAATAAATTCACTTCTTATTAAAATCAGTGGACTTTCAGTTGTGTTTGGTTCTCCAGAGCAAGAGATGCCTTTTTTTTACATCTATAAAATATCCAACCATTTGACTTTTGCTTGGTAAGCAAAGACAGGCTTTGGGACCAGGATACAGAAGATCAAATGGAGCGGTGGCTATGCAAATGTGTGTCTAAGGAAGTTACAGAAAAAGCAGAGCCTGCTATGTGCAGGATGCTACCTTGGTCACTTAGATTATACTGTGTCCTTGCGGCTTCAGTATTGCATTAAAGGGGTTGTCTCACTACATTGTTTCATCTCACCTCAGTCCTGTTTTCTTGGTTCCATTTTCAAGTCAGGGGCGTGTTTACTGGCTTCTACTAGGCTGCAGTAGAAGCCAGGTCTGTAGCTATAGCAACCAGTGCTAGCAACCTATCGGGATAGATCAAACAGGTCTGTAGGTATAGGGACCTGACGAGCTGATGCAGCCCATACAAGAGGGGATATCTAGGAATAGGTAGGACACTGTTAATGGACATATATTACAAAGTGACTTGTTTTTGAAAGCCTTTTAACATAAAAAGCAATCCGTGTAGTGAGACAACCCCTTTAAGTAATGTTCCTTCCTTCTAGGGAGTCTGAAGAAGAGCAGAGGTTTCACCAATCATTATTGCCAGTCATCAGTCGTCTATGAACATGTCTATTCGTTTAATTAGACAGATTTTCTAAGAATAAGCACAACATAACCAAATAATTTATCTGTGAAAAAATGTGCAGTCTTTGTGAATGTCCCTTGCTGCCTTTAGACCACTCTTAATGGCAGTGTTCATCCAGCCATGAGGAGCTGACGTGTGCTCCCCAGCAAAGAAGATTCTGCCTTCTGGTTTGGATAACTCTTTATACATATCTCCATACTGATATGGGGTGAAAAAAGCAAATGCTCCCATGGAATATGGATCCAGGCTCCACTTCTTCACCACAGACTTTGGGCAGAGTCTTCTCAGCTCTTCCTTTGGTCTCTTGTGGATGATGGACAAGTCTTCCAGGACGATATCAACACAATCATCATCACTGAGTGATAAGAAGAACAGTGAATCTTCTTCTATAGTGTAGGAGGCCAGAAGGACGCCTCGGCCATTGGTGAAGTTATGACTTGGGTAGTAAATGTTACGAGATGGTCGATCGGTCATACTTCTTCCACCGACTATTCCATCCTTCTCCCAGAATCTCTCACTACAGCTAAGTATAATCTTTGTGGAACTTGCATAGTGAGTGAAGCTCAGAGCATTGTACTTGTCATTACTAAGCGGAGGACTGAAGTTTATACGTCTGGTGGCCTTGGTAGTGGAGGTGATGATGACATTGTCTGCAGATATGTTGGTGAGAGCAGATGAATTATTGGTCCGATATTGGACAACCACAGATCTGGGCTGCTGTATAACTTTCATAACAGTGGAATTTAGTCTGATGACATTTCCTAGGCATCTTGCAAACCCCATTGGTAACTGGTCAAAGCCACCAATAATCTCATCTAAACTGGTGGGAAAAAAGTAGAAATGTTACTTGTTTATTAGCACATTCAGCTGCAAATGCTACAAATCCATATCTATCTATCTATCTATCTATCTATATCTATCTATCTATCTACCTACCTACCTATATATCATCTGTCTTTCTATCTTTATATCTATCTGTCTGTCTGTCTAGCTCTCTACAATTCCCAGCAACATTTGCATCTAAATTGCATGGTCACATTCCTAGTGCCACAATAGCTTAACAACCAATGGTGCTAGATGAGCAAAACAAGATATAGTTACAGTAAATTTGAAGTACAAAATGTTTCCAGGAACGAGTTCTGGCACAGAATAAAATCTAACCAAGAAGCCATAATAATTTTTTAGAAGCCAAACAGATACCATTTTAACTGTTTGAAAAATATGCCACAAATCAGCCATGACAGTTTAGAGGACCCTTTTACCCAAGCATAGACATGGAGAAATTCTAGTTATTTCTAGGTCTGTTGGATGGTTCTAAGACAATCAATTCTAATGGAAGACTTATACATTGTCAGGGGCGTAACTACCGGGGTACCAGACGTAGCAGCTGCCCCGGGTCCTGGGCTCTTAGAGGACCCGGCACAGCTGCTACCGCATCCGCTACCCCGGCTGAGGGGCCTGGTGCATACTGCCTCAACGCCCTGGCCCTCCGGCCCGAGCGTTCAGAGGCAGCGCTGCCCGGAGATAGCAGGGTGGGGCACCGCCGCTCTGCTCCTTCCCCTGCCGGCTCTCTGTGATCATGTGGGCAGCGCTGTGACGTCACATTACTGCGCCGCCCGCGCTGAGCAGAGAGGCTGGAGTGTGGCACATTGGGGAGTGTGGAGTGAGGTAGGTTATTTATTATTTTACCTGCCCTATAGCCTGCCTAAATAGCCCCCCTTCCTGCCTATATACCCCCAGCCTGCCTGCATAGCCCCCAGCCTGCCTATATATACCTCCAGTCTGCCTATATACCCCCCAGCCTGCCTGCATAGCCTCCCAACCTGCCTATATACCCCCAGCCTGCCTATATATACCCCCCAGCCTGCCTATATAGCCCCCAGCCTGCCTATATAGCCCCCAGCCTGCCTGCATACCCCCCAGCATGCCTTCATACCCCCCAGCCTGCCTATATAGCCTCCCCCCCCAGCCTGCCTAAATAGTCCCCCCCAAGCCTGCCTATATAGCCCAAGAAGCCTGCCTGTCTACTTATATGGGGCCCCTTTAGCTACCTAAGCCCTGCCTACCTACCAATATGGCCCCTACAGCCCACCTAACCCCTGTCTACCTGTATGGCTCCCTATAGCTACCTAAACCCTGCCTGCCTATATGGGGACTCTATTGCCTACCTAAACCTTGCCTATCTGGGGCCCCATATAAACCCTGCCTGCCTAAATGCACCCCATATAGCCAGGGGGGCAGGTGCTGGAAAAGTGAGGATTCTAAGATATTTGTGTCTAAATCTCCAGGGACAAGTGGTCGGGAGATGTCATCATGGCGGTCTGGACCGGATGCAGAACAAAGGGGAAAGTCAATGACTCATCAGAGAAATGTCACCTGTGAGTCACAAGATGTAACTGCGCTGTAATCACTTATGTCTGCAGAGCCTGTGTACACTGGTGTCTACCACTGTATGGTCACTGTATGGTGGTTATATACAGTCTGCAGAGCCTGTGTACACTGGTGTCTACCACTATATGGTCACTATATGGCGGTACTATTGGTCTTTGTGTACTGATCAGTAATAGTGTAGGGCTATTATTCAGTTACTTTCTGGTTGTGTTCTGGTAATCAGGTTCCTATGTAATAGTGTTATTGGTAATGTTGGTCCTGGTCTAGTGGGATTTGTTTGGTAGCAGTATAATGGTGATATGTATGGTGAGGTATTTGCCCCTTGTATTATCTAAATTATCTAACAGCATGTCCTTGTAAATGTTCGTGGTTGGGGAGGTGGGCGAGGGGGGGGGGGGGTAAGTGGCCCCATCCAAAAGTTTGCATTGGGGCCCTGGCTTCTCTAGTTACGCCCCTGTACATTGTTATGTATATAATCATAGCTGAAGAGAGGTATACAACTATGGGTCCACCAACATTGATGAAGGCCTGGAATAAACTTACGTACTGTACCTGGAGTCGTTATGCAAAACCATTGCTGCTTCCATGAATGATATGTAGAATTGTCCATTAGAACCCATGAAGTTTCCAATCATTTGAATAGCTCCTGCACTTAGATGTCCTTCGTCCACCATCAAAGACTGTTAAAGAAGCACAAACCAAGTAAGTTAACACTATGTAGTTCCTGCAATCTTTCAGCCAACGAAAGGATCCACACACTAACTTCTCTTATTAAATCGGACCCGTAACGTCTTCTAAAAACATTGAGCTAGTAGTATCCTTCCATTCATCGATCTGTTCCATATTTATTGACCTCCAATATGCTAAGAAGCCCCTAGACCACGGGTGCCAAACTCATTTTCACTGAGGACCACATTAGCATTATGGTTAACCATTAAAGGGTCAATGAAGGGTCTAGGAAGGTTGCTCGGGTGCCAGGATAGGGTGGACTATGCCACAGCCTGAGAGTTGCTGAACAGAGCAGTATAGAGGTGCATGCTGAAGGTCCAAATCCTAGATGTGTCCCACTTTGGGAAAAGTGGAGAGCTGGTTTTTCTAAATCCAGACCTTTTCCATCTCTGTTCGCTGTGCCTAAGCTCTCCCAGGGTAAATAAAACGAGTTGGAGGCCAGATTCGGCCTGCGGGCCTCGAGTTTGATACCTGTGCCCTAGACTGTCAACTGATATCTCTACCATTTAGTTCTCACTAGGGAAAGCACCAGGTTCAGGTAGGTTTTACCTCAGCAACTCTGTAAATTGACCTCAGTAGATATGCCTTCACAGTTACAGACTACTTTGCAGATTGATGATGGAGTGTAATGAGTATTTGCGATGAATACCTGCTTGGATGCATGGTCAAATTCCTCCAGAAGAACAGAGCAATTTCCATGTGCTTTGGCAATAACCTGAAAAAAAACAAATGTGATAAGTCCATCTCTCACTGTAAAACTGGCGATATGTTGTCTAATTCGACTAACCTGCTCATACACAAGACGCGTGCATCTATTTTGCATAGAAGCATATACTGGTCATGAGAGTGATAACGTTTTGCAAAAAGACAAGGATAGATTCATCCACGCAGTGGTGGACATAGCGTACAGGAGGGTAAGAGCAAAAAATGATGGGTATCACTAAAGTGACAAAAATGGGTGCTGCCAATGTGAGACAAAAGTCATATACCAAAAAGAGAAAAGGAAGACACATAAAATGGCGCACAGCCACAAAAATATACTGCAAATAAATCTTTATTGGAACAAAAACACCAAAGAGGTAAAAATAAAAGCAATTGTAAACCAAAAGTAAAAAGTATCCAAGATCTGTAAAAAATAATATTAGAAAGAACCTGATTTGAACATTATCAGAATTAAAAAGCAATAACCAAAATACATACAAAATACATCAACATAAAACAGAGTAACAATAAAAAATGTGTACATGTATAGAAATATATACAATATAGTATTATATCTTTTCATGGGACACCACTGAAGATATGACACTTTGATACAATGTAAAGTAGTCATTGTACAGCTTGTATAACAGTGTAAATTTGGTGCACCCTCAAAATAACTCAACACAATGTCTAAACCACTGGCAAAAAAAGTGAGTACAGCTCTAAATGAAAAGGGACAAATTGTGCCCAAAGTATCAATATTTTGTGTGACCACCATTATTTTCCAGCACTGCCTTAACTCTCTTGGGCATGGAGGTCACTAGAGCTTCACAGGTTGCAGCCACTGGAATCCCCTTCCTCTTCTCCGTGACGACATCACGGAGCTGGTGGATGTTAGAGACCTTGGGCGACATGTATGAAAACTGTCTAGGTCTAAAACTCACTTTGTTGCCCATAGCAACCAATCAGAGCGTCCCTTTCATTTTTCCAGAACACTATATGAAATGAAAGGGATGCTCTGATTGGTCGCTATGGGCTCTGATTAGTTGGTATGGGCAACAAAGTGAGTTTTAGACATAGACAGTTTTTATACATGTGGCCCCTTGTGTTCCTCCACCTTTTGTTTGAGGATTCCCCAAAGATGCTCAATAGGGTTTAGGTCTGGAGACATGCTTGGCTAGTCCGGCACCTTCACCCTCATTTTGTTCAGCAAGGTAATGGTCATCATGGAGGTGTGTTTGGAGTCGTTTTCATGTTGGAATACTGCCCTGAGACCCCAATTCCAAAGGTAGGGGATCACGCTCTGCGTAAGTATGTAACAGTACATGTTTGAATTAATGGTTCCTTCAATGAACTGTAGCTCCCCACAGCCTGCAGAAATCATGCAGTCCCAAATCATGACACTTCCACCACCATGCTTAACTGTAGGCAAGACACACTTGTCTATGTACTCCTCACCTGGTTGCCGCCACACACACTTGACACCATCTGAACCAAATAAAATGATCTTGGTATCATCAGACCACAGGACATGGTCCCAGTAATCCATGTCCTTAGTCTGCCTGTCTTCAGCAAACTGTCTGCGGGTTTTCTTGTGCATTATCCTTAGAAGAGGCTTCCATCTGGGACGACAGCCATGCAGACCAATTTAATGCAGTGTGTGACATATGATCTGAGCACTGATAGGATAAGCCCCTTTTAACTTCTGCAGCAATGCTGGCAGCAGTCATACTGTACGTCTATTTTGAAAAGACAATCTCTGGATATGATAATGAGAACGTGCACTCAACTTCTTTGGTCAACCATGGCGAGGCCTGTTCCGAATGGAACCTGTCTTTTTAAACCACTGTCTAGTCTTGGCCATTGCGCTGTAGCTCAGTTTTATGCTGTTGTTAATCTTCTTATAGCCTAGGCTATCATTACAAAGAGCAACAGTTCTTCTTTCAGATCCTCAGACGGTTCTTTGTCGTGAGATGACATGTTCAACTTCCAGTGACCAGTATGAAAGAGTGTGAGAGCGATTACACCAAATTTAACAAACCTGCTCCCCATTCACATCCGAGACCTTGTAACACTAAAAGTTCCATGACACCGGGGAGGGAAAATGGCAAATTAGGCAAAATTTGTCCATTTTCACTTTTGTTGCCAGTGGTTTAGACATTGATGGCTGTGTGTTGAGTTCTTTACACTGTTATACAAACTGTACACTGACCACTTTATATTGTATCAAAATGTCATATCTTCAGGGTTAGCCTATGAAAAGATATAATACAATATTTACAAAAAGGTGAGTGGTGTACACACTTTTGTGAGATACTATATTTATATCTACATATATCTATAGATCTATATATCGCGCGCGAGAGAGAGAGTGAAAAACTGCCAAAAATAGTGCAATAATAATGGCAGTACCAATCAATGCTGGGAAACCCAAAGAGCCTCATGCGAGTTGCTGGAAACACACAGCTTCCTTGGGGGTGAAGTACATTATTTGGTACATTTCTTTTTATTATTTTCATTATTAGTGTATCTTCTTCACCTTTTTTTTGTGCGCTATTTGTGATACTGTCTTTTCTATATATTTCATGTAATTGTGATGGCACTGTTATATTCACACATATATATATAATATATATATATAATATATTATATTTATTATTATATATTAAAGTAAAATTTATTTTTATGTCACTCTTCTTTGTCAATGTATATTTTTGGTTATCTTACTTTGTTTCTAATAATGCCGGGATCAGGCTCCATTCAAATATTATTTTTACAGACCTTGGATACCTTTTTTATTTATCTCTTTGGTCTTTTGTCCCAATTAAGATTGATTTATCTGCAATATATTTTTGTGGTTGTGTGTCATTTTCTGTGTCTTCCTTTTCTCTTTTCTTTTTTGCTATGCAAAAGGACCCTTTTAAATTAAATTAGGCCCATTCAGGAGCTGCTCGACTACACCAGACTTGTAACAACACAAAACAACAGCTACTGGTTCACTCATCCAATTTGGTACTTCTATGCTTGCTAACATTGTGGCATCTGAAGAGTTCACGTTCCTGTGCAGGTTCTTTTCACATTTTTTAATGGGGGGGGGAAACCAACCTGGAATGAGCCGCTCTCTCCAGTGGCCCTTTAGTAGTCACATAATTTGCTTCTGTAGTATGTTAATAAATGTAACCACTAATTTCTAACCAGAGCACGCTATGGGACCCCACAGCGGTGTGGGCGCAAAGGCCTAGAAACCCACACAGATGCAATGTTGTTTCTTTATGTTGTCTAGATCCACCTTGGTGCCTTCTCCCTTAGGCAAGAGATCTGATATCTGACGTTATATCCATTCTTTAGCTGCTGGTGGCTAAGTGGGGACATATTTCTTAATATGCTTTAGGGTCCTATGAATGTTAGTTATGCCTCTATATACCAAAAATAGCGATAAATCACTGAATGGGACCAGCGCTTCCAGGTAGAAAAAAGTGCAAAAGATTTATTGAGTGCTTACATGCCCACACATATCATGGTACAAAAATCAAATAGTTAAAATCCCACGCGTTTCTGGTGCTACATCGCACCGTTGTTCACAGCAACATTACTACGTACAACAGGTATACTTAAGTAGCACAATGGGCGGTACAAATGAATTACATCATTTCCTGTTTAAACGTTTTTCAACATACATTTAAAATACATTTAATACAACCTTCCTTCCTATTGTGAGTAGCTAAATACTATAAGTAATAAGAGCATATGGCAGGAGACTAACTTAATGGCTAGTATATATATGCCAAATCATTTCTGAAATTCAGCCCGGACGGTGCACGGGTATTTAATTCATAAATCCACTGTGCTTCGCGCATGCGTACAGCGCGTTGCCAGTCTCCGCCAGACCTAGGCTTATTCACTTTCTCCAATGTATAGCAGAAGAAACCATCTAACGAGCCATTATGTTCTTCTATAAAATACTTAGTGACTCCTGAGTGGTAAGTGTGGCCTTTATACGGCTCGTGGTTGGAAGCCTGGGTACCGTGCGCTACATACCAGCGTGAAAGCAGAAGGAGTTCAGGGGCTATTTGATTGGCGTCTAGCGGTGAGTGCCTTTTATCCATTACAAAGACTGTGACTTATTTTGTTTATGCCCTATATAGTTTTCAGCACTTAGAAACAGGAAAATATCAATATGCATGCTCAGATTGGCCTACAGGGGAATAGGGAAAACCCCTGATGGGCCGCTGAACAAGGCAGACCTGCATACACATCCTCAGGAGACACAGAAAAACAGAGAAACAGAGGCAAAAAGCAAGCGGTAGAGTAAAAGAGGCATGTACAGTAGGTGTAGGGTGGGCAACCAGAATCAACTAAAGTGGTGGACCACAGAATGAACTCCAACGATGGGCGCCCAGAGTCAACTCCACTGATGGGGCCCAAGGCACCCCAGTCCGACACTGTCAATATGGCCACAATAATTGCCTCAAAAGGGACTGCACTCCTTATGAGCTAACAGTAAATAGGTCCATGGTGTATGGAGACCTCTCCAGCTATGGCCTCCCTATCAGGAAAGAAGTACATACCTTGTTTAGCAGGTGATTAAACAGATCACTGGCAGATTTCCCTTCTTCTTCTGGTGCTAGTTCATATCCAAACAGATTGGGCTTCTCCATCACCTCCCTCTCCACTTTTCTAATATTGTTGAACATATAAAAACTATTCTCATTTGATGAAGCAAAAGGACTCAGCTTCATACCGAACTGTCTAATGTATTCACGTACCATGCTGTAAGAGGGAACAGAAGCATCATCAGTATCTACATGGGAGTACTCTACAAATACTCACTAGTCTCACAACAACATCAAAAATTAAACACTTTTCCATATTATTGCTATTTCAAGGGAATCTGTAGCCAATTTTTTTTTTTTTATTTATTAAAAAAAACCCCTGATCATATTCTTTACTTACCCATTTTTTTTTTGACTGTAGATTTCTAAATTTACGGTCATTATATTTTTGTGGGGAAGCATTCTTCCCTGCGCTGCTTTAACAGCAGTCAGAGAGATATGTACAGCAGCTTCATGCAAAAGGATTAAAAGGGGGTTTTTCCCAAAGAAGTCTTTTCCTCAGCTAACGGCTGATACTCCCCTTGAGGCTTGAAAAAGGGGCGTATGTTCTGTGTTTAAAAAAAAAAACAAGTCCCTCCTCTGTGTGTATAGCCCCACCTCCCATGCAGTTCCTGATACTCGTCTCTGTAGTTCAGAAAACAAGCAAACATTGTTTGCTAATCCAAGAGGGAACTGTATTTGACAAGCTATAGGGTTTTTTTTTTTCCCCCTCTTTTTGTCAGGAGGGAAGATAATTCGGGCCCCTTCTTTCTTTCCCTTCGGCGGTTTGAGAGAGAGAGGGAGGGGGGTGAGCAGGGAGCGTCTGCATGTTTACTCAGATAATTACATTAAACCAGTGGATTCTCTATAAAAAAAAAAGACAAGGATCTTTCCCCAGTCCTTCAAAGCTGTTATGTTCCCTGCCATCAGATAAGAAGTGCAAAAAACGCAAGCGGGCCAGATCAGCTCCCGTCAGCTCCCGGTTGTGTCTAAAGTAAATTGTAGGGGAAATAAGGGCATGTAAGGAAGGCTTAGCTTCAGAGGGGTTCATTTTTTTGAGGAAATATTAGAAAGTGATTAAATACCCCTTTTTGGGGATCCCCCGTCAACTTTTATCATGACAAAACCCCTTTTTAAAACTGAATCATTCCCCTTGACTTTTTTGGGGATTTTCTGGCTCGTGTTGGGTGTAGGGCGGGCAGTGGCAGGGGAGGAGAAGGGGAGCTGTGACATTCCTATTGTGAATGGTGGATCTGTGTTATCTAACACTTGGTGTCACCCCTTTTGTGTAACCTTTTCTTGTGTGTAATGAAGATATGAAAAATTTTAGGGGGAAAAGGAAGTGCAGGGTCACTATTGAAAGGGATATGGAAAATTTTAAAAAATGTAACATAAAAATGTGAGTTAAACATTAAGTCATTTTCGTGTACATTTCCCTTTAAAGGGGTTTAAAAAAATTTTAAAAAAACAAAAAAAAATTTCAACATTTCTATTTGAAAAAATTTTGAGTTAATGGAGGGGTCCTCTCTTCAGGATTCTTATCCTTACAGTGAAGAGTGGTTAAAAAAGTGTCCCTGGCCCTGGGGGACTAATTGATTTCAATGGGCAACGTGTACTGCATAGGGTCTCCTATAGTGATGCTGCAGGAAAAATTAAACACTACAACCAGATCTACCCACAGATCAAAGCTGTTGGATGACGTCTCCACAAGGAGAAAATTTGTGATGAGTTTTTGGTTAAGGAACCCTTCTAGCAAATAAAGAAGGTCCAAGCAGGCAAGATCTTTAACCCCATAGCACCCCAAAACATACCGGTATTTCCATACACGGTGCGTGCCAGTTATTAGATACAACAGGCACCCACTGCTAGTGGCCAGGATTGGTGACAGCTCCAATCCTAGCTATTTAACTGCAGTAAATGCGACCATAGTATCTAAATAATGTGAGGCTATGCTCTGTTGCAGCCACTGATTGGCCCCACTGCAATGCGAAAAACAAGCCCATAGATGGCTATATTGGTAGAAAAATTAAACAGCTATGGCTCTTGGAAGACAAGGAGGAAGAAAACTGAAATTTAAAACCGAAAATGGGTCAGACACTAAAGGGTTAAATACTGTGTTAAAGTTAATTGACGAGCAATGAAACATCAGCATCTTGCAATCATCATGCCTTTTTAATGCATCATGCAATTCAGAGAACACTGAGGGACTGGGGGACTATTTGGCGTCTGTAAATGCTCTTCTGCGCTCCCTTTCTTCTACCGGTCATGCTGTTTCAATGAAACATGCAGCTGCATCCCCCACCTCCCTCTACTTCCTCATCTACTATCTACTGTTTCACACTGGAAGGATTTTTTGATGGTTTAAAACTGCTTGAAGATGATATGTTCTCCTGATAAGACTTAAAACATAGGTTCAGAAATTTGCATATGCTACTGGTTAAGGCACAAAAATCAAGAAAATAGAACTTTTTTAATTTTCTAATCTCCCAACGATACTTGGGATGGGAGAATTGCTCCATTTTTCTTGGCCAAACAGCGGACAAGCAAAACCATTTATAGGTCCTTGTAAGGTTCACTTTTTGGCTTCCGTAAAAAAATCCCTATGTGAACCTTTGCGGGTAAAATGTGGAGCCATACAAAAAACCATCAGATTCCATATAGTATGGATGTTTGTCAAATCAAAGGCTAACATGGAACAAATGAATAGGGTCTCAGTTTATGTAGGTCACAAAAAAATATAGTACCTACCAAAAAACTGCCATGAGTTAGTCACATTGTCATTAGTCTTGTAATGGCTTGCTTGATGTGCTTAAAGGGGTTGTCTCACTACATTGATTCATCTTGCCTCAGTCCTGTTTTCCTGGTTTCTTTTTGAATTCGGGGCATGTTTACTGGCTTCTATGGTGTAGTAGGACCCAAAGGTCTGTAGCTATAGAAACCAGTGCTGGCAGCCTATCAGGAAGATCAAAACGTCTGTAGCATACGACCGAGGAGGGGGTGCAGCCCTAAAGGGGGAATTAGAAAGTAGGACCTGTTAATTGACACATATTCAAAATCTTTTTTTTGCAAGATCTTTAACATAAAAAAAAGCAATCCTTTTTGGAGCAACCATTTTAATCATTAGGCATACAAAGCAAAACAGTACAAGACTAATGACAACCAATCAAGTCAGTACAAGAATAATGACAACTAATCACATGGCACACCAAGCAAGCCCATACAAGACTAACGACAACTTATTATTAGGCACACAGAGCAAGCCATAAAATAATGGCAAAATAATACTACTCCCCAACAGCCAGTCAAGACTAATGGCAACCAATCACTAGGCACAACAAGCAAGCCAGTACAAGACTAATGGCAACTAATCACTAGGCACACTAAACAAGCCTGTATAAATAATGAACTAATCCAGGCCATGAACAAGCCAGTATAAGACTAATGAAAAAATAATCACTTGGCCAAAACCCAAGCAAGCTTTCAAGAAATAATGAAAAAAACATGGGGTCACCAAACAAGGAGTACAAGACTAATGACAACTAACACTAGGCCCCCAAGCAAGCCAGTAAAAGACTAATGAAATAACACTAGGGACACCAACAAGCCGTACAAGACTAAGACAAATAATCACTAGGCCCCAACCCAAACAAGCCCACAAACAAGGGCCAACTTATTATTTGGCCACAGGCAAGAGACAAGACTAATGACAAAAATCACTAGGTCAAAGCAAGCCCGTTCAAGCTAATGGGAACCCTCACTGGACAAAAAGCACCCAGTACAAGACTAATGGCAACTAATCACTAGGCACACTAAACAAGCCTGTATAAGACTAATAGCAACTAATCACTAGGCACACAGAACAAGCCCGTACAAGACTAATGACAACTAATCACTTGGCACACCAACAAGTCGTCAAAACTAATGACAATAACACTAGGTCACCCGCAAACCCGTACAAACTAATAAATAATCACTTGGCAACCCAAACAAGCCCGTCAAGGTAACGGCAACTTTTATGGGCTCACCCAAAAGCCAGTACAAGACAAGACAACTTTAAATAGGCACACCAAGCAAGCCCGTAAAAAAGACTAATGGCCCAATAATCCTACACATAAACAACCATATAAGACTAATTAAAAAAATAATCCCCTTTGGGACACAAACAAACCCATAAAACTAATGAAAACTAATCACTTGGCACACAAGCAACAGTACAAGATAAAGGCAACTAATATAGGGTCACCCCAAACAAGCCAGTACAAAACTAATGGCAACCAATCATTAGGCACAACAAGCCGTACAAGGCTAACGGCAACTTATTATGAGGCTCACCAAGCAAGACAGTACAAGACTGATGACAACTAATCATTAGGCACACTAAACAAGACAGTACAAGACTAATGGAAACTAATTATTAGGCTCACCAAGCAAACCAGTACAAGACTAACAACAACTTATTACGAGGCTCACCAAGCAAGCTAGTACAAGACTAATGACAACTGATCACTAGGCACTCCAAGAAAGTCAATACAAGACTAATGACAACTAATCATTAGGCACACCAAGCAAGCCCATACAAGACTAACGACAACTTATTATTAGGCACACAGAGCAAGCCAGTACAAGACTAATGGCAACTAATCACTAGGCTCACCAAGCAAGCCAGTACAAGACTAATGGCAACCAATCACTAGGCACAACAAGCAAGCCAGTATAAGACTAATGAAAACTAATCACTTGGCACACTAAACAAGCCAGTATAAGACTAATGACAACTAATCACTAGGCTCACCAAGCAAGCCAGTACAAGACTAATGGAAACTAAACACTAGGCTCACCAAGCAAGTCAGTACGACTAATGACAACTAATCACTAGGCTCACCAAGCAAGCCAGTACAAGACTAATGGCAACTTATGATTAGGCACACCAAGCAAGCCAGTACAAGGCTAACGGCAACTTATTATGAGGCTCACCAAGCAAGACAGTACAAGACTAACAGCAATGTGACTGACATGTGGCGGGTGGCATCATATGTACTATTATTGATTGCTAAAATATTCACTGCTAATGGTGGGGAAAAGGCTGCTGTGTCACTACATAGATGAAATGTAACTAGTAATCCATTATTTTAAAATTTAAAAAAATGTAAGCTATGTAATTTATTAAAACTTTCGTTACATATTGACTGGGCCACAAGTATGACATGCATGGTCTATGGGGTCCATCAGGCAGCGGTTGGTTTCCCGTCCTGACATCACCAATTTTTGTTGTTGTTCTACTTTTACAGTGGAGCAGAACAACAGAAATAAAAGTGTGGATGTGGACAGGGCCAGAGACCTCCCATAGTGTATTGAATCTTTTATCTACAGTGCTCTGGGCTACAGTACAAAATCAAGTAATTTGAAGTCCATATCTGTGTAAGAACATATCTCCAAATGACTGTGCATTACTGATACCTGTGAGACATTGGCACACGCATGGGTCCCAGATCTGCATACCAGCCCTCTGGATCTCTATGTGTCCTCACCCGACCTCCAACGCGGTGGTCGGCTTCAAGCACAGTCACCTGCCAGACGAAATGTAAAGCATGATGATATTGACATGTTGTTGGCTAGGGACAGCATTTGTCTCATGAATGAGAAGTTTGGGACCAGTATACAAAGTTGACAATCACAAGTACCACTGCGGGTCTAATTTCCTTTTTTACTAGCCAATGCTACACAATTTCTATACAGTTCATTGAAAGTTAGTAGTTGGCAGTCCTAGGAGCATCCTCAGACTGGCCCACAAGGGAATAGGGGAAACCCCCGGTGGGCCTCTTAACATGACAGATTTTGAGATATTTTTTGGACATGTATCCTCAGTAGAGGCAGAAAGGCAGAGAGAAAGAGGCAAAAAGCAAGAGGCAGAGTGTAAGAGTCATGTACAGTCATTTACAGTAGCTGTAGGCCCTTAAAATAAACCCCACCGATGGGCCCAGGAACAGCTCAACTGGTGGGCCCCTAGAATCAACTCCACCTGTGAGCCCTAGGCACCCTAGTCCGACACTGCCCAGAAGTCTTTGAGCTCTGAGACATTAATATTGAAGATATGTTAATTAATACCAACTTACCCTGTATCCGGCATCTTTCAATGTTTTAGCTGCAGAAAGTCCAGCCATTCCTGCACCAACAATCACAATGTGTTTGACATGACGTGTCTTGTTACCTGATAAGCCATTTTTGGCAATATCTAATAACTCATCATATTCCGGATCTGCAAGGCATCTTTGCAAAGTGCTCAGATCGGTCTTCACCCCTCCAGCAAATAACCAAAGTACCAGGGGAAAAAATACTGTTGATAATGGAAAAGGATACAGTATGTGGTTGAATACACATGTCGAGATGAGAGGACAACCACATGATAAGACAATTTCGGAATACTTTTTGAAGTAGATATGTTATGGTTATCTTACACAAACATTAAGTTTAAAAAACAGAAAGGCAAAGAAACCACAGTGCTCCCTATTTTTGTTGTGCGAGACGATCCATAGCACAACTGTACACAAACTTGACGCCTTGTAGATACAAGAACTAAGTGTGGGGTGTATAGCAGCTCCTTGCCTGCAGATCCTAATTCCCGCAAGATCAGTAATAGGCACATATAGACCATAATGTATCCTGATCAGGTCCAGTCAGAATAACCTAACTGGTTGGTTAGGTTAAAAGTTGTTTAAATTTTCTCTATTGGGGTTTGAGGGCTGAGTCACCCTGCCTTACCTAACCAACCAGTTATGTAATTCTGACCAGACTGGATCAGGACTCATTTATGACAGAAATTAAGCTACATCATAGACGAGGTGACCCCACTCAGCCGCCACCCCACAGCTCTAAAGGCCAAAACAGACAATCACTCTGGTGCATCCAATCCATCTACACATTGAATGGCTGTCATATAACACTTAGTAAACCTGCACTGGCAAGACAGTTCTTCCCCCACAGAGACCGGCAAATCAAGAGACATCCCCTTTAAATTCCTTCAATGGTGGCTATCTGGTTGAATTTTTTGCTACACAAGGCTACAGCTATAGTGATTGACTACAGTGTAGCTGCATTGCCTACTGTGCTTCTTCTGAAGTCTACTTTCCGAGTTAATAGAGGTTCAGTTTGCTGCTCCACAGCCATGCTTTACACTGCAGTGCTGCTTATTTAGACTGGTGCCTGCAAATACACATAAGCCTTTCAGGAAATTGGTACATGGGGACCTGATTACAGTAAGAATGGAATGATCAGAATCTACAAGCAACTACAAATGATAAAAAAAGATTTCTAGATAAATGCTAAGTAGAGTAGTGAGCTGCAAGAGAAGGGCAGGATATCCACGATCTGCTTTAATTTTATTTTGGATGCTCTCCTTGACCAGTTCTATGAAGTTTCTTAAAGACACATAGAAAGAGCTCAGTCCCTTATACCATGTATCTCAATTCATGGTCCACAATGGAACAGAGACCATGTTACAGAAGCAAACCAAAACTGTCCTATACACCAAGCAAATATTTGAGTAATTATAATAATAGAAATTCTATATGATATATGTGACTATATAAGTAGAACATTGAAAAATATGCTTCTTACCAAAGATGTCCATATCTTCCGTAATGTACTATTCATAGAATCCACCCATTGGGTACAATGATTTATATAGTGTCAAGAACTCAGATTAGTGGGATGGACCTCTGCTGTTTTGCATAATTTGATGACAGATACTGAACATCCTGTTATAATATAACAGATGATAATTACTTTAGCCAGTATGTGTTACAACTTGTACCTTGCCTCAGGCAAAATGCACATTATACCTTATCTCCTGCACTGAGGAGTTAAGCAACCTAGATCACCACACTCATTGATGTTTCCATAAATACACTCCTCAACAGTGAAAATGTAGCACCAAGAAGGAAAAGTCTCGGAATTATGAAAATCACAGGATGGTGAAAAAGCAAAACAGCATAGGGTTCAAATGGCTCCTTGACCGTCAAAACATAAAAATTGATTGGCATAAAAATGCACTTTTATTGAAATACGAGGGGTGTTCATTAAAGATTTCCCATGACCCATTTCCTGTGGACTGAGAGCAAAGAAACTTGGCACAGTTATTAGTCCTTCTCTACATAGGTGCCACCTAGGGACACACGCTTCTCCCATCTCTTTAAGCAACTGTAAACGTCTCGCTTGTAGAAGTCGACATGATGCTCCAAAAGCCACGTTGTGAAATGGAAATCAGAGTCTCATCATCTGGTAAATGCTTGCCCCATCAAAAATAACGTCATTGTTGGAAAGAGGTGGAAGTCCGATGGTGCGAGGTCGGGTGAATATGGGGGATGCAGTAGAATTCCAAAGCCACAGGAGCTTCCATTTGGGCAACATGTGACTTGTGAACCGGTGCATTGTCTTACAGAAGGCGGACACTTTTGGTGAGCGTGCCACGTCTCTGGGTTTTGAGAGCCTCATGCAATTTCTGCAGCAGTGAGGCATAGTATGCCCCAGTGATCATGGTACCCTTTGTTAGGAAATCCATCAATTCTTCTCCGTGTTGGTCCCAAAATACTGTGAGTATGACCTTGCCTGCCGAGGGTTGGGCACGTGCCTTCTTTGGGGGCGGTGAGTAATGATGCTTCCATTGTATTGACTGGACCATAGTGATGGACCAAGCTTTCATCCTGTGTGATCAGTCTGCCTGGTTTCCATGGCACATCGTCATTAGAGCCTGAGAGCATTCGACTTGTTCCTGCTTCTGGAAAGGTGTGAGCAGCCGGGAAACCCAGCGAGTGGATACCTTATGCATGTGAAGATGTTCTTGGATGATTTTTTTCCATGGACCCCACACTAATTTTGACATTTTGGGCTAGGAAGCCAATGGTTATGCCGTGATTTTCCAAAATGGTGACCTCCACTTGCTGGATGGTGTGTTCATCAATAGCAGAGTGGGGTCGCCCTGGAATTGGAGCTGTTTGCACCAAAGTCCGACCACATTTGAATTGACGAGGCCAGTTTTTGACTACATCATAAGATGGGGAATAGTCACCATAGACCTCTTTCATCTCATCGAACGTCTCCTTTGGTGTGCGGCCTTTCAAGTAAAGGAACTTGACTGCTCTGTATTCCATTGGGTTCATTATCAAACCTCACACCACTCCAGCACCTGTCCAATCAAAATCGTTATCAGTTCTGAGTTGCAATTGGCCCGCAACCTATAGAGACTTATATCACTACACATGTTCAGTTTCAGGATCCTGTGATAAATAGAAGTGAGTCAGGTGAAATCTTTAATGTACACCCCTCGTATCTTTTAAAAAATACCATAAACCAATGATAAATTAGAAAAAGAACACTAATGATATAAGACTGTTGAGAACTGTGCCAAATAAAAAGACAAGAGGGTAAAGTGGCTCACTCTAAAAAAAAAAACATTTTAAGGGTCTACGCTCACCCCAGCCTAAATACAGGGAAATCGCCCCAACAAGGGAGCCCCCGTCAGGAATCTAGCCCTATTAATAAACCCTTTGGTCCATTCCCAACATGTTTTGATACCCATTTTTGTTAAAAATATGGATCTTATCAAAGGATAAACGCACAAATATGCCAAAAGAAAGGAAGCTGTAAATACATTGTACAAAAAAGGACATAAAACAACCACAATATTACTAGTGTAGCTAAGTTTTTTTTCACCATGCTTGTTGAGTCACATGCATCTTCAGACTTAAACTGTCTGCTCATTCTGTGGGTGGTTCTATAGCAGTCATTAGTTCCTATATTACTAGTTGATTGCAGCGCCATTTTCTAATAAATAATGGTCATACCATTAACCAAATAACATCACTACACAAAATCAGAATCTCAAGGCCAATGTTACTAATAATTCCACTAAGACCTAATTCTGTCACACGATGACCACATATCACCACCACATAATGACTAAATATTACTGCGACACCATAACCACATATTACCACCACATAGTGACTGACTGATAACGCCACATCAAGACCAGATATCACCAACACATAGTGACTGAATAATACCACCACATATGATCTCCACATAGTGACTGAATAATACCGGCACACCATGAGTTCTAATCACAACCCAAAGTGGCTGAATACTACCACCACATCATGACCACATATAATCACCACGTAGTAACTGAATAATACCGCTACACTATGGCCACTTATCAAGACCACATAGTGACTGAATAATACCAACACAACATGACCAGATACCACCACCACATAATGACTGAAAAATACCACCATTCTGTTACTGCATAAAAACTTTTACACTATGACGAATATCACTACCATACAGTGGCCATATAGTGGTAGATAGCAGTTGTATGCAGGCACTCTGCAAACATTTAAATGATTACAGTAAGTAAGTTACATCCAGTGACTCACAGGAGATGTCTTCTATGATGAGTCATTCTCTTCTCTAATGAGTCATTCTCTTTCTCTTTTTTCCTTCATCCAGCTTAGACCTCCATGACATCTTCTCCCAGCCACAACTATTCAATGTAGAAATCACTACACAAACATCTTAGACTCCTTAGTTTTCCAGCACTTCCCTACTAATTCCTACCTCTGCACAAACTCTCCATCCATAGCCTCTAACAGTAAAAGTGCCCCTAAACTGTTATGGGGCTCCTGTTGTGCACCAAGTTCTAGTCTTGTTTTGTGCCCCCATATAATAGGTAGTTAAAGCCCCCAATAATAGTATGTATGTACACCCCCAAACTAGGTAAGCAGATAGGTAAACCCCCTTTTAGGTATGTAGTTCTCAATTAGGCAGGTGTATAGCCCCTGGTAGGTAGATTTATAGGCCTCCAAGAGGTAGGTATCTAGGTCTCCCTTTAGGTAGATATATAGTTATATAGCCCACTAATAGCTAGGAATATAGGTCCCTAGTAGGTATTTATATAAGCCTCCTGTATGTAGGTGGGTAGGTATATAGGGCTGCTGTAGGTAGGTAGGCAGGCAAATTGACTTCCGTAGCCAGGTATATAAGCTGCCTGCAGGTAGGTGGGAAGGTATATAGGCCCCCTTTAGGTAGGTAGATAAATATGTATATCATATGTAGATTGGTATATAACTCCTGTTGGTAAGTAGGTATATAGACCCTTAGTTGGAAGGTGGGTATAGAGGCTCCCAATAAGTATGTATATAAGCTCCTATTAGTAAGGTAGGTATATTAGCCCACTGTAGGTAGATATGTAAGCCTCTTGTAGGTAAGTAAATAGGCCCCATGTAGGCAGATATATAGGCTCCCTGTAGGTAGTTATAAGCCGCATGTAAGTAGCTATATGTCCCCTGTAGGTAGGTATATGCTCCCTGTAAATATATATAGGCATATGTAGGAAGATATAGCCGCTGTAGGTATATAGCCCCCATAGGTACATATAGCCCCTCTGTAGCTAGATATAGCCTCTCTGTAGGTGGGTATATGCCCCCTGTAGCTAGATATAGGTACCTTTGGGTAGTTATAGCCCTGTCAGTATATGGACTCTATAGGTGTGGGGAAGAACAGTATTTAGTCAGCCACCAATTGCGCAAGTTCTCCCACTTAAAAACATGAGAGACCTGTAATTGGCATCATAGGTTGACCTCAACTATGAGAGACAAAATGAGAAAACAAATCCCAAAAATCACATTGTCTGATTTGGAAAGAATTTATTGGCAAATTATGGTGAAAAATAAGTATTTGGTCACCTACAAACAAGCAAGATTTCTGGCTCTCACAGACCTGTAACTTCTTCTTTAAGAGGGTTCTCTGTCCTCTACTCATTACCTGTAGCAATGGCACCTGTTTGAACTTGTTATCAGTATAAAAGACACCTGTCCACAACCTCAAACAGTCACACTCCAAACTCCACTATGGTGAAGACCAAAGAGCTGTCAAAGGACACCAGAAACAAAATTGTAGCCCTGCACCAGGCTGGGAAGACTGAATCTGCAATAGGCAAGCAGCTTGGTGTGAAGAAATCAACTATGGGAGCAATAATTAGAAAATGGAAGACATACAAGACCACTGATAATCTCCCTCGATCTGGGGCTCCACGCAAGATCTCACCCCGTGGGGTCAAAATGATCACAAGAACAGTGAGCAAAAATCCCAGATCCACACGGGGTGAATGACCTGCAGTGAGCTGGGTCCAATATAATAAAGGCTACCATCAGTAACACACTACACCGCCAGGGACTCAGATCCTGCAGTGCCAGACGTGTCCCCCTGCTTAAGCCAGTATAGGATATATGGGCCCGTCTGAAGTTTGCTAGAGAGAATTTGGATGATCCAGAAGAGTATTGGGAGAATGTCATATGGTCAGATGAAACCAAAGTAGAACTGTTTGGTAGAAACACAACTCGTGGTGTTTGGAGGAGAGAGAAGGCTGATTTGCATCCAAAGAACACCATACCTGCTGTGAAGCATGGGGGTGGCAACATCATGCTTTGGGGCTGTTTCTCTGCAAAGGGACCAGGACGACTGATCCGTGTACATGAAAGAATGAATGAGGCCATGTATCGTGAGATTTTGAGTGCAAACCTCCTTCTATCAGAAGGGCATTGAAGATAAAATGTGACTGGGTCTTTCAGCATGACTATGATCCCAAGCACACCGCCAGGGCAATGAAGGAGTGGCTTCGTAAGAAGCATTTCAAGGTCCTGGAGTGGCCTAGCCAGTCTCCAGCTCTCAACCCCTTAGAAAACCTTTGGAGGGAGCTGAAAGTCCATGTTGTCCAGCGACAGCCCCGAAACATCACTGCTCTAGAGGAGATCTGCATGAAGGAATGGGCCAACATACCAGCAACAGTGTGTGCCAACCTTGTGAAGACTTACAGAAAACGTTTGACCTATATCATTAATAACAAAGGATATAGAACAAAGTATTGAGATGAACTTTTGCTATTGACCAAATACTTATTTTCCACCATAATTTGCAAATAAATTCTTTCCAAAACAGACAACGTGATTTTCTGGATTTGTTTTCTCATTTTGTCTCTCATAGTTGAAGTCGACCTATGATATTAATTACAGGCCTCTCTCATCTTTTTAAGTGGGAGAACTTGCACAATTTGTGGCTGACTAAATACTTTTTTTACGCACTGTATATTACATAGTTACATAGTATGTAAGGTCGAAAAAAGACAGATGTCCATTCACTTCAGCCTACTGTGCTATAGTGTTGATCCAGAGGAAGACAAAAACCCCCATGAGGTAGAAGCTTATTGTCCTTCCTGACTCCAATCTGGCATCCAAAATAAATCCCTGGATCAGCGCCCCTTCTCCCGAGTCCTAGTCACTATAACTTGTTATATTATTACACTTTAGAAATGAATCCAGACCCTTTTTGAATTCTGTTATTGAATTCACCATGATAAGTTCCTCTGGCAGCGAGTTCCACAGTCTCACTGCTCTTACATTAAATAATCCCTTTCTATGTTTATGTAGAAACCTTCATTCCCCAAGACATAGAGGATGCCCCCTTGTTCTAGAAACAGTCCTAGGTATAAATAAATCTTGGGAGAGATCCCTATATTGACCTCTGTAATTGCTAATAAAGCGGTTCAGATGTGATTGGGTTTTCAAATCAATTGATGGTAAAAATATCCAGGATTTATTCAATGAAAGCATTGGGAGACATTTCATGGTATATAGCATATCATATACAGATGAAGTCGCCCCCTTCTTCAGGTTTTAATAGTCTAAACTCCTTCCTCCTTCTGTAGGAATACTTTAGCCAATCAATTTAAACATAGCTAGTACTTATACGCTAGTTTTGAACCTAAGTTTAGCATATGCAGCCCACTTGGGTGTATCCCTGTTCAAACCAAGAACCTTGTTCCTTTGAATAGGCCTATACCTCCATGCCATATGTTTTAAATTATTATGCTCCTTCCTCTCTGCCAGGATGAGGGACACTAGTAAGGAAAACTAAATTTCTTTCTAGCTACACAATATATGTATATATCTAGTCATTATATACTGAATGAGTACAGAGAACAATTAAGAACTATATAAACATCAAATGAAAGTATAAAAATTCTAAATATTACCCTCACAATTTCCCCCTTTGAGCAGATATGTGTGATCGGATCCCTTGTCTTCAGGTTTTTTTCTGAGTACATTCTCATGCAGCTAACCCTCACAGCCAGACTTTCTGTTGATATGGTTCTTTTTCCCTATTCCCAATGCTGGGTTTCCCTGAAAACAGGGATCACCTACACATATTAAGCTTATCAAACAAACTGAGACTGCTTATGCCCTGGAGAGAAGTCACGACAAGCTATAACTATTTTCTTCTTCTAGTTTCCTGTAACATCTACCTACGGTGAGCACTAAAGATTTAATACACGCATTATTATTATGAGCAGTACACCTTGTATAATCATCTATAAAATGCCATATCAGCCATCTATCTAGGCCTTTGAACCAATTTGCTGGGTTTAAAAATGACAACATTGCCCCATTGTTTGCCAGGATTAAACAGGACCTCTCAAAATGGGACAAAAAAGACTTTTCGTGGCTAGGACGGATAAGCATCATGAAGATGAATATTCTTCCACGCCTGCTGTACCTTTTTCAGGCTATCCCTATCCTGCTCCCCAGAACCTTCTTAAAATCTTTGCGGACCTTAACCTCCCATGGTTCGGAACCATCTAATAGCAATGCCACCTGCGTTAGGCCAGGCTGAGGGGGGCCTCGCGACTGGCGCTCAGGCCTATATACCTGGGCGGTGGAGTGTATACACGCTGGAGTTGAGAAGTCTAAATCTTCTGGGTGTTTAGGTACTTACTGTTCTGGGAACCGTGTATATTCTGGTTGCTTGTATTGTTGGGTCCTTACCGAGATTCCTTATATAATCTTGGGTTGACCACTTCTAAAGAGTTTTGTGTGTCCCTGATTGAACCTCACTCCAATACTGGTGTGGGCGGAAAACCTCGGACTGGGAACTGGGCTGTGTATTCTACCAGTGGTCCCTGGGGGTTTAGTGGGTACGATGTTTGTCTGGTGGGCATACACAGCACAGTATTTTCGGCATATGTAAGTGGGCAGTTACTATCACTTGGGCAGGACCAACTTGATAGGGTTGCTGGAAGGTTCCTGAGGGGGTCGCTCTCTTTTGTTGTGCCGTGGTTCCCCCTTTAGAGTAGCTGGGAGGGACTCCAATTTCTGAGAGTGACTTGGGCAGGGTTTTTCAGGTAATTTTTCATCCAATAAGCTTAATTTTAAAATCATCCAAAGGATTATATTCTTTTGTGATTTTTGTCTTTGTTTAGATAGGGAATATGATATGTAGGTGGGGTTGCTCCGCTCCCGGATAATAATAGGATGTAACTGTTGTTGTTTTTTTTTTTCGGACCTTAACCTCCCAATTCTGTTTTGGTGCGAGTGTAGACTTTGAATAAGCGAATGCCACTCCGTGTAGGCCAAAGGCTGAGGGGGGCCTCGCGCTGCCGGACTTTCAGGCCTACTACCTGGCCGCGGTGGCGGTGAGAACGCTGGATGCCTTCCGGGGAGGAATCTCTAAACTCTGGGTGCTTCTAGAGGACTTACTGTATGGGGCTCCCGTTGCAGCACTTCCCTGGCTTCCGCCTTCGGTATTGTCTAGAGGTCTCCTCACCCGCGTTCCATTGATCACTCACACCTCTGTGGTGATATTTCGATCATATGCTTCTAAACTTGGGCTTTTCAGCGTGGGCAGCCCCTGTACCCTGCTATTGGGCAACCTCGACATTCCTGACTACCTAGCTGTGGCGCTCACCCGGTTACTGGGAACTGGAGCTGCTGCCTCAGTTCTCGACCAGGTGGTCACCTCGGGGGCTCTGAAGGGATACGAGGCACTGGTGGGCGAGACTAACACCGCACAGTTTTCTCGGTTCCACTATTACCAACTGGGCAGTTTCTAGTTGAAGTGGAAAAAGCTGTTTGGGGGGTATGGACCCTTAACCACTTTTGAGTTGTGGTGCCTGGGACGATACTCCGAGAGGCGGACTCTCTCTGGCTTATATAGACTTTTGATTGACTCTAGGGCTGGTGATAAGCTTCCCTTTCAGAGTAGCTGGGAGAGAGAACTCAACCAGACTTTCTCGAGAGCTGACTGGTCCAGGGTTTTTCAGCTGGCCCATAGATCTTCGGTGTCCTCCAGGGCCCATAAGCTAAATTGTAAAATCATCACAAGATGATTAATTCTTTCTATCCCTCTGTCCCTGCGGTCTGTTGGTGGTGTAGGAAGGAGAGGGGGACTATGACTCACATCTGGTGGGGTTGCTCGGTCCTACAACCTTTCTGGGAGGGGGTGCTTAGTATGATCCACAAAATCACGGGGATTAGGATCCGAAACTGTCCTGCTTCTGTCCTTCTGTTTGACTTTCCACTCCCCACTGCTCTTCTAAAATCCCACCTCCTGGTCTTCCTCCTTTTGGCTGCCAAGATAGTGATCCCCAGACTTTGGCTGTCAACTAACTGCCCAACTATGACGGACTGGATTCGGGAGGTTCATGCGCTCCAGCGCTTAGAGGAGTTCAGGACTGATTTCCCCTTGCGCTATAGCCAATTCCTGCATATTTGGGAGGACTAGATCTCTTTTTGTGGCTCAGATACTTATTTAACCTGTTCTTGAGGCGGGGACTCTGGTCCTTTCGAAGAATGAGGTGAGGACTTGTGACTTATCACTTCCAGTTATCTGTTTTGTAGGGGTGTGGTGTGACCGGTGAGCCAGTTGCTGTGTTATGTTACTTTTTTTCGTGATATTTTGATAACTTAGTTTGGCCTGCACATGAGGTTGTTTCTTTGACATGCCGGTACCTGAGGTGCTTATGTGGGGGTCCTAGGAGCTCTGGCCCTGGACTCTCGAATGAACCCTGCTGCTGGATAATGACCCTCCATTTGGTGCCCAAGTTGTAGAGTTGGTAGCTAATGTTGCTATGCTCTCTTTCCATACCCTTGATCACCCCTTTCTCTCTTTTTTTCTTTTCCCTACTTTCCTACCGCCCTCCCTCCCCTTTACTCACCTTTTTTTTTGTCTCTCTTCCCTCTCTTCTTCTTACTTCTTATTCCTTCCTCTGGCTCTCACAATATTGGAGGCCATTATTTTTGCTTTCTTGTGCTACCGTCTAGGAATAATGCTGCCATCTCTTTATGTAACTGTACTATTTTAATGATATGTGTAACCTCTGTGCAATGTTTTATCCTGTATTTCTCATGATCTCGTTAATAAATTTGTTTGAATACGTAAAAATGACAACATATCACCCTATTATGAGTCCTCCTTCACTTGTTGCTTTCTCAACCATTCATCACTCATTATTGTAAAAAAAAACAACAATTTTTAAATCTGCCCTTATTTGCAAATTTAATGCTGGATCAATATAAAAATATAGTACTACCAATTTTATAACCTGTACCCATGAAAACTAAATGAGATTTCCCATTTTCTTTCACTTGTTATCTGCTGCCTTTTATACAATGTATGCCTGGGTATCTTGTTTATATCTACATCCTTATGGGGGACTAAGAAGGTAAATGGTGACAGCCTAACTATAGTGCTTGTTCCTTCTAATCCAAGAAGTATTTACTTACATGCAGCGTTTCCACAGACATAATACATATCTTCTGGTAAGGCTTTCAGATGTGTGAACCCATATAACAGATTAATTACTATCATGTACAAAGGAACAATTCTATTATGCACACACAATCTCCTTTTATTATCCCCAAATCCTCTAACTGTAGGCCAAAACCCACATTCAAAGTTATCACCATTATCTTGAGGGGCCTGATTACTAAAAGTCCCATTTCCAAATGCAGCACACTTGTCACAAATACTAAAAGGAAATATTTACTCTCTTCCCATTTTAGACCATGAGTATCTTCTACTAAACAAGTAGCTCCTACAATAACATAAATTCCTACATTATCATAAATGGAGGCCTTTCCTATTGATATTTTCATCTCAGGAGCTCATATTTTGTCAACTTTACTAACGAGACTGATACTCTTAAATTCCCAACCCTCCTGTACTAACACACTCACACTTTGACTCTCATCTGTATGTGTTGTGAGGTTAACTTGGAAGAAAAGTGAACATGTCCATCCTTCTCCAGTGATTTTCCATCATTAGTCCAGATTCGAAATTAGAAGCTGTACTTTCCAGGGGGTAGCAAGACATAGTGGACAGTTCTTCCTAGGTTGATGGAATTGGTAGATAAGGCATAGTCCTAGCACTTGCTGGGATGTGTACATATTCAACAGTCACCATACTTTGTGGCAGTATTTTCTACAAGTGAATTATAGTTTGAGATGTTGCAGGAACTTATCCCAAGGATTGTTCAGCATCTCATGTAGTGTGTAAGATATCACTCCCATATGAGTCAACAGTAAGAAGTAAACAGCATCCTTCATTTAATCATGGGAAGGAGTGATCCTTTTATTTTATTTTTTAAACCAATACATTTTTATTGAAAGGTTTTGTAAGCTATACAGAGTTCTAAGTTTGAACGATGTGATCAACACCAACATAGAACGAAAAAACAGCGAATAAGTAAGTCAAGGTACAGTATTTCAAATGCACAGCACAAAGAATTGCAAAAGTTAAATTCTTAATTATAAACATCAAGAAAGCTACATGTAGGGCTTAATAACAAAATACACCTTGATATTATTGTTGTAATAGGGGGAGGGAAGAAAGGAGAAAAAAGCTAGGAGCTGTCAAAAATACAGGACAAACTTACCACCCATTTTAAGTGGAATTGTGTGTTTACTCTGGAGCTAACTTCAGAGATCCATAGGGGGCCCGTGCTTTTCCAAGCCAGGGCAACAACAGATCGGGCCGCTATCAGTATATGAAAGACTACTGTGTGGTACCCAAGGGGAACAGCCTCGAGGTTGAGATCTAACACTGCTAACTCCGGGGTAAGCATAAAGCGGAAATGAAGAAGCTCTACTAACAAAGCCTCAACCTCTCCCCAAAATCTATAAACAGGGGGGCAACTCCACCACATATGCAATATTGACCTTCGCGAGCCACACATTCTCCAGCAGAGGTCTGGATGACTTATGAATATTTGTGAAATTCTACAGGGCGTGAGATGCCATCGTAATTGATATTTTCCTCATCAGTTCAAGATGATTAATACATCTCGAAAACTTTTTAGGTCTAATAGCTGCGGGACTCCTAGTTCCCCCAAAGGAGAATGTCTTTACCTTAATCGGGTCTCCCATTTTATGGCGAAGGCCAGTTTTGGAGGGACAACTCCATAGATAGTAGGGCATTATAAATTATAGATAGGCCACGGTCAAAACCTCTCTTTTGAGTCAGAAACTTTTAAAAACCTGCGTAGGAGGGTGGGGGAGGGGTTTGGTTACCCCAATTTGCAAGGAATGCCTTAGCTGAAGATAGACATAAAATTGAGTATTAGGCAAACCAAATTGCAATTTCAGATCTTCAAAGGATTTGATGTCCCCATCGTTTATAGAGGTCACAAATTGTTGTGAATTCCTTTATTGACCCATAGTGAAAGGAGAGATGAGGCGATTCAGCAAGAAGGGTGGTAATAGCGCACTTGTCTCTTGCAATGTATAACCAGTCCTGGGAAATAACGTACTTATTCCAAGCTGAGGCAAGATGATTGAGAGTGGGGAGCTCAAACGAGGGGACAGATGTTACCCATAGTGAGGCTATCAGAAGATCTTTAAGTGTACTGTAAGGTACTAAGCAGGACTCTAATGTTGCCCATCGGTGAAGTTCCGGGGAGTTCCATAGTATGGTTAACGGTTCGAGAACTGCAGCAACGTTATAGAGGAGTAAGTCGGGGACCGATAAACCACCTCGTTCTACCCGGAGACACAAATGCTTCTTATTGATCCTGCTTTTTTTACCTACACAAATAAACTTCAGGACTGTGTGCTGTAGTTTAGCTAGTGTGGCTTGGGGGAATAGAAAGGGGACAGTTCGTACCAGGTAAAGGTATTTTGGGAGAAGTAGCATTTTCGTAACATTTATTCTAGCTAACCACGATAAGGGTAAGTGGTGTAGTCGTGAGATCTCATCTGAAATATCTGCAGATACTTTGTGTAAGTTAGCTCAATTGTTTTAATGGCTTCCGGAAAGATTTGGATTCCTAGATATGATATACAGGACGAGGACCAAGTGATCCTTTTGCAGTGGCCGGCATTGACCCAGTTGTTCTTTCCCTCTAGTTTCATCGAGGTCTCAGTTGTCAGCAGAACTTGGAAGGGACCGTCGCCGCCGGCCCCATAGACACTCATTATTCACGGCGCGTACATGCCGTAAATAATGTGCATGTCACTTTCTCCCCCCTCGGCGGATTCGCCAAGCAGGGAGAAGAGACGGAATCCACAGTTCTCTATGAGAACTGTGGATTACCGTAGTTACTGGGACGGATTGGAGCCGTACTGAAGCGCAAATCCGGCGCGCAGTATGGCTCCAATCAGTCCCAGAATAAACCGTGTGAACATAGCCTAACTGTTCTACCTTTCCACTACTCTGAAGATGGTGGTACAGGACGTCAAAGGCCTGTTCTATACCTAAGGCACTTGTCACTTCTTTCATGACTTCCCCTTTCACTCTTTATTGTTTTTGGCAGCCCAAATTGACAAACAAGTTCCTTAATCAACTTTTTGGCTATTACTTTTTCTGTTACTTTCAGTACTTGGTAGGCTTCAGGCCAACCGAAAAAGAGATCTACGGTAACAAAGACATACTATTTGCACTTCTTGGAATGGACACAGAAGTTGAGGCATGTGTTTCTGGCGAACCTTTCCTACTTTAACTGTTCTTTGTTTTAAACATGTCATACAGGCTTGAGAGTATATGGTTGCGGCTGTACTCAAGCCAAGAGCAACCCAATACTTGTCTACTAGCGAACACATAGCCATAGCGGTCTTGTGGGTCAGTCCATGGGCTGCTTAGGCCATCATTTGAAAAGGTCCTCAGGGGAAGCCAGAGCTATTGCCCCTCAATGCCAGTCCACTCATTTAATTGAGCTCCCTGTTTCTCTCACTTTCCCATTTTGACCTTCTGAGCTTAGTATTGAAGGGTCTTAAGGACATCAGGGGTTACAGGGTTTATGATGGACACAGCCTGTATATTCACAGGATCATTAACCTTTATTGCAGACTATTTTGCCACTTTGTCTGCTCTAGTATTTTCTCTTGCTTCGGGGCATGTCAGTTTTTTTGTTTGAGTTGTCCCTGAATTAATTATTCCACAGCTCTGTAGGCAATAAAACCAGGGCTTCCATTTTTTAAGTCTTGACACTTTCTGTATTTTTAGATGGGGTTTCTATTTGATGTTAGTAGAATGCCCAGGTTCTCCATATGGGACCCATAAAACATTTAACCTCCGTTATATCGATGTATATCCTCTGTCATTCGGACATCGCGGGTGAGGAGGCCTACTTCAATGCCATAATTACTTAAATAACTTTCACAGCAACAAATCAACCTTTACAGGTTACACTCTTCACAGACTCAAAATCCACTTTCTTGGATTACCCCAATAAACATCATTAGACCATCGGCTACTCACATTGTGATATACCAAAACAACAGAAGAAACGCCTTCCTCAGAAGAAACGACAGCCAGCTTCCCCCAAGCACACAAAACAAATCCATTATATACCAGCATTTATATACGGTACAATGGTATTTGCTCTGATTAGACAGACTGGACTAACACTCCTGGATTTGTGGACAAATAATTTTCTCCAATTGGGATACAACCAAAAGTGAAGGCCAAATCAAATCAGCAAAAGCGGCCACCATTACCAGAGACAGTCTTGCTCAAGTACAAGAGAACCCAGATTGTAGATCGAGTGTCCCTAGTTGGTCTCCTACAACCCACAGCTGGAGATCCTACAAAAGGAGTGCCACGGAACTCCAACCTGTGCTACATAGGGACAACAGACTCTAAGAACATATTCCCAGTCCCCACCCTCTCCTTTCCTTTTGGCAACCCACCAAACCTGCTGGCGTATTTTTGTCCGGAGTGCCTGAAGGCCCCAACTGAATACTGGCACCTTCACTCCGGCATGCAGAACAGGTGCAAATCCTCAGGCTCATCCACACTGCTGACCTGTGTACCTGTCCACAGTTCACAGCTGGTGCACAAAATTAGGGGGCATTTTCCTGCCAGGTCTGTAGCATTGTGGTGTATCTGATCATGGTGTGTAATTTCCCATCAAAGGCCTCTCTATGTGGGAAGGAAAACTGGGGCGACAGAGACTCTGGCCAGCGCATTAATTTCAAACTGATTCACCATTAATAACAGCAGAAATGATCTTCCAGTGGCCGCACATTTCTCCAGTGAGGACCATTCTATTGAAGATTTGCAGAGGTTGTGGTTTTAATGGGAATTTCAAGTACGCAGAGGGCGAGAATGGAGTGGGAAAGTTGGGAATTTTTAATTTATACAAAATATTTCAAACTCTGCAAAAAATGGACTAAATATCCATGCCTCAGCTTTATGTCACACTATGTTGTGACTGTGAGAGCCACTACATTACACCTGCGAGCAAGAGATAGAGGAGGAGAGGACTTTCTGACCCTCCGTCACGCCACCACAAATTTCCAGAGATGTTTATTTCTTGTCCTGTTGTAAATGACTTCTCTGCTTATATTGCTTTTTGTTATTTTTAAGGGATTCCAAGTTCTTTGAAGGTCATGTCTTTTTGTGTATAAAAAGTCTGGGGACGATTTTCAGTTTCTTGTATAACATCATGTCTTGAAAGAAGTGAGCTGTTACTCTCGAAAGCTCATTATAAATATTCTAAGTTAGTACCTCTAAAAGCTTATCGCCTGATTTCTTCACTATTTACTACTTTCACTATGGTAACACGGTACAACATTATACTACTAAAGAGTTAGCCAGACATGCAAAGAACTAACAACGAACTAACATAAAACTAACAAAGAAACGAAGGATCCTTCATACTTTTCCACCAAAAAAAAAATAAACTTTAAAAAAAAAAAAAGCCAAAAAAAACTTCAGACTAAACAAAATGAAAAAAGAAAAGAATAAAACAAACAAAAAAAATCAATGCCACAAAAAACAATGTCAATAATCAAAATGTTACCTAGACTTTAGTGTCTTTTACTTCATATGATTATAAAAAATTAATAAAAATTAATCTCTTCATTCCTACAAGGAAACACAAGGTTAATAGTTAATACTGCTCTTCTCGACCTTAAAAGAATATAGTGTGGGAAAAAGACAATAAGTGACATTCCTGGTAATATAAAACTTGTCAAAACATAGAAATATTTCAAAATTTGAAAACCCAATTTATTTGCTTATATTTTATAAACTCTTTAATCTGCCACGTGGACTTATTTTTAAATTAAAGGGGTTGTCTCATCTCACTGTTTCATAGCTTCAGCTTTCATTGATGCATTCTGTCACTTCCTGGTCAAGCTGTGGGTAATTAACATATGAGCTCCATGTATTCAGACTTCTGCTAATTAGTCTAGATTAGATTCTTCTGCTACCAGGTCCAGAGAAGCTTAAAGGGGAAAAAGTAAACAGTGTAATAAGTGTCTTTTGTCTGAAAGATAGATTCCAACAAGCTCTCAAGCTGCTGGATTTCTGTGCCATGACCTGTGTGTGAACTTAAACTCCTGCTATCAGATAAGACAAACAGCAGGGGAGAATAAACAAACAGGTCGGTAACTAGAGAAACCTGAAAGCCCTCAAAAGGTGATAAAATCAGTTGTAGCTCCTCAACCAAAAAAATGAACAAAGCAATATATTTGGAAACAGTCTTCATTTACTGCTCCTTACATGTTGAAAGCTAATCTTTGTAGTGAGACAACCCCTTTAAACCAAATTTAAGAGGATATCCTTTATAACTCATACACCAAATATAGCTTGCATTCTATATTTACAACAAAAACTACAAGCATACATGAATATATCCTGTATACACCAAACATCATCTGCAGTACATTATCTGTGAAGACAGAAACATATCAATTACACACAAACAAACTAAATATTCATCAATGTCCAACACAGATAAGTGCAGTAATCATGAGTAAGGAAAAGACACACAGCACGCAATCAAGACTCACATCTGAGCTGACACCTTTCCCCCGTCCCATCTGCTGCTGCTGTAGAACTACAGGTCTGCAACGGCTTGTGCCGTGGTCCGACTCCCAGACCGCGGGCACGTCTGTTACCCAGCTGCCGGCGGTCCCCACGCTGCGCTCAGGGCTGCTCCTCGCTCCCGGCCCCTGCCTGTCCCATACTCACCTGCTCCCGTGCTGCTTCTTCCTCGGCAGTTGCGCTCCTCTGCATCTTCCCCCCACTAGGGGCACGTGCACATCAGTTCCCTGGATTTAAAGGGCCAGCGCGCAACAGGTAATTGTGTTCCTACGATCCATTTTTTGCGGGGGCTGTTTAGGGATTCCGTTTCCTGCTCTCCGTGCACACGTTCTGCTGTGTGTTCCTAATGCTCCTGTTGCATCTCTGTCTGCTGTTCCTAGCCTCGGCCAGCCAGATTACCCACGTTTGCTTCCTGACGTTCGTGCCACAAAAGCCTGCTAATCCAAATTTTTCCCCGTTTCTTCCCTGTTCCCACTTCCCTCCCTTTGGCTGTCACCCCTCATACCTACATCGAAAATAGGACATAGGGTTTCCGCAGCAAAGGCCTTCCCCCTTTGCGGCCCCGGGGGGCCCGGTTTAAGGGCAAAAGGGGCCCCTTTGGGCCCGTTCCCTGGGAAGGCTATGCCACGCTTTGCGGTGAACCCGTGGAATCCACCCGTTTTCTTTCGCAGTATCAGGGTTCCATGAAAAGGTCAAAGCAAGGGGGGGGAAAAAAGGAGGTTTTTTTTTCCCTTTTTATCAGCTATTACAATGAATACTCTTCCCCCACATGCCATTGTACCTTCCCCCAAAATTTAAAAAACAGGTGGGCGGGTTTTTACCTTTCCCCTTATAAAAGGGCTTTTTCCCCATTTTGCTACTTCCAAATTTTCCAACTTTAAACCCCTTCCCCACCAAATTTGGGGGATGGATACGCCCAAACGGGGGAAATGGGCTTCCCGCAATGGACGATCCATACCCCCTGGCGATTTGCGCGGCTTGGGGCGAGCCCCCCGCCGATCGCAACATGGGGACCAGCGGTAAATTACCGTGGGATTTTCCGTAAACACCCCCCCGGGCCGGAGTGGGCTTTGGCCGGGGTTTATTACCGCTTTATTACCGACAGGGCCCGTCATGGCTGCCCAAATAAAGTCGCGGCAGGGGGTGAGCTTTCCCCCTGCCTGTCCGGCGGGGTGCCGCACTGTTTTTGTGCGGGGAAACCCATCTCCTTCTGTTTCCCTCGGGAAGTGAAACGGCATTTCCCGGGGGGAATTTTTTGAGGTCACCTTGCCCGCAATCCCATTGTGGGCATGGTGAAGGGGTTGCATGGAAACCCCGTACACAGTACTGTTTACTTTTGCACTGGTCTGCATTCTAACAGAAATTGATGATTCTGTTAAAAGTTTAAAGGGAAAAAAAAAAGTGAAAAAAGAAAAAATTTAAATGTCAAAAGTGAAAAAAAAGAAAAAACACAAACACAAAAAAAAAAAATTAAAAAAACACTTTACAACCCCCCCTTTTTCCCCCCTTTACAAACCCCCAATCCCCCCAAAAAAGATCAAAAAAAAATTTGGGGAAGTCCCCAATATTTGGTATCGCCCTTTGCGTAAGACCCACCCGATAAATGGGGGTTCATTTTAAATTTTCCCCGTAGGGTTTGGAACCCCCATAAAAAACAAAAAAAAAAAACAGTCAAAGAATTGGATTTTTGTACTCTTGCAGCACAAAAAATTGAATAAAAAGCGAACCCAAAAATTATATAGCCCCAAATTTTGTACCAATTTAAAATTCAGTTCATCCCGAAAAAAAAAAGTCCTTTAACGTCTCTGTATAGGAAAAAAAAGAAAGTTTTGGCTCTCAAAAGAAAGCGATAAATAAATTTTTTTTAAAACACAAAAAAACCCATTTTTTTTTTTTTTTTAAAAGTGTTTCCCAAAATTTAAAAAAAATATATAAATGGGGGGTATCGCCATAATGTATCGACCCAGAGAGTAAAGAAAACGGGGTCAGGGGATACTGCAAAGTGAGCGAGGTTAAAAATAAAAAAAAAAAAAAAACAGGATTGCAGTATTTTCTTCACCTGCCCTTCCCAAAAAAAGGGTTTTTTAAAAATGATAAAAAAAAAATTTTGCCCCCCCAAAAAATTTTCCCAAATAAAAAACTTCAACTTTTCCCCGGGCAAAAAAAAAACCCCCTACACAGCTCCGTACACAGAAAAAAAAAAAAGGTTATGGCTCTGGGACTTGGCGATAAAAAAAACTTTGTTTTCCTTTTTGAATAAAGGGGTTTAATTGTTTTAAAAGCATTTAAAAATTTAAAAAAAATTATAAAAAATTGGTTATCGCGAAATTTTTATCGCCCTGATGAGTAATACTAGTATGTCAGTTTACCCCCCGGGTAAACCGCTTTTTAAAAAAAAAAAAATAAAAAAACATACCGGGAAATTTCCCTGTTTTTTTGTTAAAAAAATGCCTCAAAAAAACCTTAAAAAAAAGGGGTTTAAAAAGCGGCAAAAGCCCCCCAAAAATGGTATAAAAAAAAACTTTTAAACTCTTTCCCCCCAAAAAAAACACCCCAGTTCATCCCCTTTATACAAAAAACCTGAAAACCCGTTATGGCTATCGGGAACAAACAACTTTAAAAACCCCCCAAAAAATTTTTTTTTTTTTTTGACCTTTTTTCTTTTTTGTAAAAAGTAATAAAACAAAAAATAAACTTTTTAAAAAATCTATCCTTGCAAATTGTACCGACCCCCTTTATTTAAGATTCCTGTCATTTAAAACTGGGGGAAAAGCCCTGAAAAATTTGGAGCTCAAAAAAACAAGGGCCCGGAATTCCCTTTTTCCCCCTCATTTTTACCCAAATGCAAAAAAAAAGAAAAACTTTTGTAACACCTGTGAAACCCAAAGGGACAATACCCCCCCTAGATGAGTTTTTGAGGCTTTTTCTGAACCCAAAAAAAGGTTGACTTATGGAAGGTTTAAACCTGTTTTGGTACTTTGGGGGCTTTGTATATGTGACTTTGGCCCCCCCAAAAATTTTGCTTTTCCAAAAAAAAGTACGTTTCCCTCCCTTTATACCCCTGCCATGCCCCCAAACAGCAGTTTTCACCCACATGTAGGGTTTTTGGGGAACTTGGGAAAAAAATTTTTGTAAAAAGGTTTTGGGTGCTTTTTTCCCAAGGTTTTCCTTGAAAAAAAATTAAAAATTTTTTCAGTAAAAATTTTGCAGATTTTTGGGAAAAAAAAAATTGTTTTACTTTTTAAAAGGCCTAACTTTTTAAAATTTTTTGGACAAAACCTGGGGGTTTCGTTTAGGGTAACTACCCCCTGGATATTTTTTTAAAGGGGTTTTTGAGTTTCCAATATGGGGTATTTTTAGGGGCGTTTATTAAGTTTTGGAACTTTAGGGTGTCCCCCCCAAACCTAAAATGGCCCCTAAAAAAAAAGGGTTTAATGAAAAAGGGAGACTCCAGAGTCCAGAAAGGGTGCTCCTCCTTTTTCTGGGGCTTGTGGTTGACCCAAAAATTAATGCACTACCCCCAACATATGGGATATCTCGGGAAAAAGGGCCCAGAATCGGGGGGAATCAATTTTTAAGTTTTTTTCCCCTGATCACTTTTTCCCTTTTTAAATTTTCTTGGGGAACAATGTAAAAAAATTTTAAAATTTCTGCAAAAAAGTGAAATTTTGAAATTTCACTTCCACTTTGTTTTAAATTTCCTGGGGAAACCCTTTTTTTTGGGTTTTTTTTAAACTTCCTAAATGGGGGTTTTGAATATTTTAAAAGGGGGTTTTTTAGTTTCTTTGTTTTGAGGGCATTTAGGGGGGTATCTAACATACGGGCCCAATTTAAAAAAATTCACTTTTAAAAAAGGGGACGGTTTTTCCTAAAAAATGAAATTTTGCAATTTTTGTTAAAAATTTTTAAAAATTACTACAAAAATTTTTCTAACCCCCCAAATTGTGTAAAAAAAAAAAGACTTTTAAAAAAAAATGTGCCAAACTACGGGCGGGACATAGGGTAGTGCCAATTTTTTAAACTATTTTGAGGGGAATAACTATCTGTTTAAAGGGCAAAAATTTTTTAAAGTTTTAAATTTGGGGAAATTTTTCAAATTTTCCGATTTTTTGATATTTTTCCAAAAAAACAAACTTTTTTTGGGAAACCAAAATTTTTTAAATATCTTAAAGCCCCAATGTGTCACGGGGGAAAAACAATCTCTAAATCACATGGATGGGTTTAAAGTGAAAAAAAAAGTTTTTTAAATTTAAAGGGGCCCCATGACAGATTTCAAAAATAGGGGCTCTGTAGAGAGGCCAAAACTGGCCCCGGCGAAAGGGGGTTTTTAAACTTTTAAAATTTTTCCAACTGTTCCCTTTTTCCCCTGCTTTTTTTTCCACTAGGGGCTATTGAAATTTTTTTCCCCTTTAGCGATAATTTTTCCAAACGGGCCCTTGGGAGTAACACATGATTCTTTTCCCAAAATTTTTCCTGCTCATTTGATCCAGCATTTTTCCCCCATCAAAGGGAGTTATTTTTCTATGCGTTGTCACACCCCCATTTGGGCCCATTTTTCACAAGTTTTTTTGGGGAATTTTTCAGTCCTTTTTTCGCGCCGTCTTGGGGGAATTAGGGGCTGAAAATACGCCCCGGCCCTTAGGTTTAATCCACATTTTCCCCTAGAGATCTAGGGATTATCTCCTTTTCCCTGCTGTAAAATATGGAAATTTTGGGGAAAAAGTGACATGCTATTATTTAGGGTTTGTTTAGCCCCGTGGAAAATTTGCACGGTCTATAGGGCCGGCGATCTCCGGCCCTGCCCCCGGCTGTATGGCAGGGGTGTAATTGCGGGCGAAATAGTCCCCGAAAATTTACGTGGGCAATTTAACCCCGGGTGTGAACATAGCCTTTGCATCCTACCTTCGGCTAGAGGCAATATTCTAGACCATTCGGGTTTTCCAAACTTTTAAACAAAAAAGTCCCCCTCTGTTTTCCCCCTACCGGGAGGGGAAAATAATTAAAAATTTCTTTTAATTTCATCTTTTGGTTCAATCGGGATTTCAGCGGGAAATTTAATATCACTCCCCCTTTTTCAACCCTTGTTCTTAAAATTGCCATTTTTAAATAAAAAACTGTAGTCCCTACCAATACAATTTCACTGTGCTGCCCCGATATGTTTTAACCTACTCATGGAGCTTTCCCACTCCCCCTCCCTCTGGAATTTCCATTCAAAACCCCAACAGGAAACCATATATGCTGCTCTGTGACCTTTAAAGGTTTGTAAAGCTAACAAAATTAAAGGAAGCACTCACTCCGCTTAAAAAAGGGCGGTGTTATTTTTCACCCAAACCCCAATTTTACATTTATATAAATTAACAGAACCCCCAAATAACATTCTTCTTATTAATTTTTCAAGGCTTAAAAAACCCAAAATTACAAAAATTAATTCCAAAAAAGGCCTGGATGAAAAAGCGTACTTATAGAGGACAAAATTGTTTTATTGTAAGACAAAAACCCTTCTTTCCTAGCGGCCATTTTTTTTTCTGTGAAAAATTTATTGACCTTCTCTTGGGGGCCCCGGGAACTCCGGTATCATTTTTTAACCCCCTTGGGGTATTTTTTCACAGGGGCTTAATTGGGGGCGTAATTAGGGCCCCGCAATTACGCCGTTGGGAGGGGGGCGGGGGGGGAGGGGGGGAGTGGGGGGGGCCCGGCCTTCCCCGGCCCCAAATTGAAAATCCTGTTGCGGCGCGTATAAAAAAAACTGTAAATTTTCCAAATTGAATGGGCCGTTTTGGGCCCGAAATTTGGGCACTTTCGGCTTTGGAATTAGGGGCCCCAAAAAATCGGCCCATTTTAAAACCCGGGTTTTTTGTGAACATCCCTTTTTTATGGGGGAGCCTTTTTTGGGCCCCTCTCTGACAGGCCCGGGTTTTTAAATTTTTGGGGGAACGTGTCACTTTATGTGAGAGTAACTTTTTGACATTTTACCTTTAAAGTGATTCAGGGGTTGTTTTCTCGGGGCCCAAAATGTGTTTATTTTGTATGAAAGGGTTGGTCCTTAAAACCCTTGTTTTTTGGGGAAAAAATATAAAAATATAAATAAAAAAGTTGGAAAAAATTAGCAATTTTAAAAATTTCAGAAATTTTCCCTGTGTGTAAGTCGTTAGTTTTTCATTTAAAAATAGTGTAAAAATTACCCTTTCTCCCTATTTTCTACTTTTTTTTTGGGCTTTAATTTTTTTAAATTTTTTTTTTTCAAACCACTTTTGGGGGTTGGGAAATTTTTTGTAGTAATTTTTCACATTTTCAAGAAAATTTGTAAAATAGATTTTTTTGGGCCAAATTCCAGTTCTGACATGGTTTTGAGGGGCCTGTATTTTTAGATCCCCCCATAAATGACTCCCTCTAAGAAAAGACCCTTTTAAAATATTTTAAAAAAAGCCCTTTATGAAGTTTGTTACCCCCATTGGTTTTTCACAGAAAAACGGTAGATGTGACCAGGAAAAAGCAAATCAAAAATTAATTCCCCAGTTTCTGCCGTTTTCAGAGAATTCCATAGTGGCCCTATTACGCTATTTTTGGGTAACCACAAACCCCCTATTGAAAAAATTTTTCCCCCCTGAAAAAATTGTTAATCCCGAACATTTTTTTTGGTTTTTGCCTCCCCCGCATTTTTTAAAAGTTGGTTTAGGCCTCCCTTTTTTTTTGAGACAAATTGTTTTCTTTTTTGGGGGGAAAAGTTTAAATTCATTATTTAAAAATTGCAGAAAATTTTTTTTTTTTTTTTTTTATTTTTTCACCCTTCACATTTCACACTTAAATAACCCCCCCCCCCCCCCCCCCCCAAAAACTTTTCAGGTTATTTTCCCTTTTGTGGATACCCCAATTTGTGTAGGTTTTTTTTTAGTTTTGTAAAATTTTGACCCAATTTTTTTTTTTGTTTTTAAATTTTTTTTTATTTTCTTATTTTTTTTTTATTTATTTTTTTTTCACTTTTTTTTTTTTTTTTTTTTCTTTTTTTTTTTTTAATTCCATGAAGGGGAACGGGTTTTAAAATTTTTTTTTTTTTTTTTTCACTTAGTTAAAGTTTTTGCATATTCTTTTATATGCTAATTTCATTGTAATCGTGTCAGTTGACAAAGGGCGTCATCAGGGGAGCTCACAGTTGTCCTGGCGCTTTGGGTTCTACCCCAAAAATTTGCTCTGAGGGGTACTCTAGGGGCCCCCGGGCGGGCTGTGCAGCCTTTCCCCGGGGGTTGTCGGGGGTGACCCGGTTTTTTCCGATTTACCCAAAGAGCGGGAAAACCCTTTTATTGGTGCGTGACGGGTACGCGGCAACAAAGGGTTAAAGCAACCCGGGTTTCGGAGGTTTCCCCCGCTCCCGGTGCTGCAGGAGTTGCTCTGGGATTTAGGGTGTGTGTACAGCCGCATCCCAGCGTGCTGCGACCCCAAAAAGCCAAAAAACTCCCTTGTCTTTCAGCGACACCCAAAAAAACGTCGCTGTGACGAACGGGCCTGAAATGCCCCATGCCAAAAAATGGGGGGGGCGGGGCGTTAAAGGGGTTTTAAAACCCCCAAAAGGGAAAATATCCCGAGGGCAGTGAGTATATCGACCCCCCAGGTGTTTCACAAATGGTTTTTTTGGCCCTTGGGCCCCCTGAAAAAAAAAAAAATTTATTTTTTTTCCAACTATCTGCAATTTTAGCTCAAAAGGTTTAATTTTTTACTGGAATCTTTAAAAAAAAACACCCCAAAAATTTTGTTAAGCAATTTCTTCCCAAATTCGGCAATAAAACCCACATGTGGAAATGAAACTGCTGTTCGGGGACTGGGGGGGTACAAGGGAGGGGCGTATTTGACTTTTGGAAAGCAGATTTGGTTGGGGGGCCTTTTCGCATTTGAAAAGCCCTTTAAAGTTGCGGAAAAGGGAAACCCTTTCAGAAGTCGCCCCCCTTTTGGTTTTCCAAAATCCACCCATTTGGTTCCCCCAAAACCCGGGGTGGTTTTCTTTTTGAAATTTTGGGTTCAAGGTGGGGCCGGGGGTTTTTTTAGCATTGGGGCCCCTGGAAAATGGGCGGGGGGGGGGTTAACCCCGTTCTGCCAGTTTTTTTTTTGGGGGTTTCATTTTTACCTTTTCGGTTTTAAGTAAATGGTAAATTGGGGGGGACCAATTTTTCTTTTTATTTTTTATACCAGGGGTTTTTTATGTTTTTAATTTTCACAATTTTTAAATTTCTTTTTTTAAAAAATTGGGCCAAATTTTTTGTTGGGGGGGTTTGTTTGACAGGGTAAATTTTTTTATTTTCCAACGGCCCCCAAATTTTGGGCTTGGTTTTTTGTGGGATGGGTTGATTTTTTTTTATTGTTACAATTTTTGGGCGGCATATGATGCTTTGATACGTTTTTTTAAAGGGTTTTTTTGAGGATTTTTTAAAAAAATTTTTTCTTTCCCGGGAGGTTTTTATTTTTGTCCCATGTGGGATAAATGAACCCCCGCTAGCTTTTCTTTAAACGGTCGGTATGGGGTTTCGGGATTTCCCTTTTTGTAAATTTTTTTTTTAAAAATTTTCTGCTTTTACCAATAAAAACCCCTTTTTTTTAAAAAATAAAACCCTTTTTTTCATCGCCAGAGGCTGAGAGCCATTAAAAACCCCCTAATCCTGTTTGCCCTTGGGGGTGCTGCCCGACACTGGCTGGGTACAATTAAGTTTACTGTCCCCCAGTTTTCCCCAAATCCTTTTCCAGGTCGCAATGGAATAGACTTTTCCTTCCATGGTTTCATAACCCTTTTCATTTATCCAGCCCCCTGTTGGTAGATTAAAACATATTTTCCCCAAACCTTCTGGAAATCTGGGAGGAAACGTGACTCGCTTCCCCTTTCCCACTGAAATACTTGGGGGGGCTGGCGAAACCCCCTTGATTAATCCCTTTTTGAATTTTCTGCGACCCCCACAATCTTGCCACCCGGGATGTTGCTCTTCCTCTGCAAAAATGGGGAGCGGTGGGGGGCCGGTCCCCCCCCCGTGGCTTCCCCACCATTTTGGGGGTAGCGGGGGGGCAGAAAATAATGCAGCTTTACCCGCCGCCCCTCCGGGACAGATTTCTGTTTTTTTTTCAATGGTCTGCCCGAAATACATTGCTGTGGGGGGGGGGCCCCGGGTTTTGGTTTTCCAATCAGTAAAAAAGGGCCGTTTTGGGGTTGACTACGAAAGGATTTTTATTGGGAATACCCCCACAAGACTACGTTGGGCTTTCGGTGGGGGTTCTGAATACCCAAAACCCCCGGAAAAATCCGACCCAAAAAACCCGTGCTTTTGTAATATAACCTTTTGAGATTTAAAAAAATCTGCTTTCCAACCCTTTGGGACAACCCCTCCCGGGTCTCTGTTAATCAGGGGAAGGGGGGTAATGGCGGTAACTAGATACACTTGTGTGTACTCAGAGCGATAAAATTTTTTATTTTGACCAGGAAAAATTTAATAGAGAAATTACAGGGGGAAAAAAAAGTATTTAGTCGCCACAGATTGGCAATTTTCCCCCATTAAAAAGATGAGGAGCCTGAAATTTGTATAGTAGCCCCTAATATGAGAGACAAAATGAGGAAAAACAAACCCAGAAATCACTTGTCTGATTTGGAAATAATTTTTTTTGAAATTAGGGTGGAAAAAAAATATTTTGGTAGCTCTTCTTTAAGAGATCATCTGCCCTCCACCATTCCCTGTGAAATGGCATCTTTTGAATTTGTTTCGATAAAAAAACCCCTACCAAACCCCCCAAACAGTCACATCCAAACTATAGGTAAAGCCAAAGAGCTGTTAAAGGACCCCCAGAAACAAAATTTAGCCGACCAGGTGGGAGATAAAACTGCAATAGGAAAGCAGTTGGTGGAAAAAATAATTGTGGGAGAATAATTAGAAAATAAAAACTACAAGACCATGATAATCTCCCTCGATGGGGGCCCCCACTCAAGATCTCACCCGTGGGGAAAATGATAAAAGGGAACGGTGAGCAAAAATCCAGAACCACACGGGGGGACCTAGTAAATGACCTGCAGAGAACTGGGACCAATGTAACAAAGGCTACCATCAGTAACACACTATGATCCAGAAGAGTATTGGGAGAATGTCATATGGTCAGATGAAACCAAAGCAGAACTGTTGGTAGAAACACAACTACGTGTTTGGGGGGAGAGAGAATGCTGAGTTGCGTCCAAAGAACACCATACCTACTGTGAAGCATGGGGGAGCAACATCATGCTTTGGGGCTGTTTCTCTGCAAAGGGGGCAGGACGACTGATTCGTGTACATGAAAGAATGAATGGGGCCATGTATCGTGAGATTTTGAGTGCAAACCTCCTTCCATAAGCAAGGGAAATTAAAGATGAAACGGGCGGGTCTTTTAGCATGACAATGATCCCAAGCACTCTGCCAGGGAAATGAAGGAGTGGCTTCATAAGAAGCATTTCAAGGTCCTGGAATGGCTTTAGTCAGTCTCCAGCTCTAAAACCCCTTAAAAACCTTTGGGAGGGAGCTGAAAGTCCGTGTTGTCCAGCGACAGCCCCAAAACATCACTGATCTAGAGGAGATCTGCATGGAGGAATGGGCCAACATACCAGCAACAGTGTGTGCCGACCTTGTGAAGACTTAGGGTATGATCACACGGGCTAATTTCGGCGAGATGCGCACCAAAATTACGGTAATCCATAGTTCTCCTAGAGAACTATGGATTACACCTCCTCTCCCGCTCGTACAATAGATCGTATTGAAATGCGCGGGGAGATAAGTAAAATGTAAAATTACTTGCGGCAAATACGCCGCGAGTAATGCATGTCAATGGGCCCATAATTGCGGCCATACTGTACGCGCCCCAATTACGCCGTGTGAACATAGCTTTACAGAAAACGTTTGACCTCTCTCATTGCCAACAAAGGATATATAACAAAGTACTGAGAAACTTTTGTTATTGACCAAATTACTATTTTCCACCATAATTGCAAAAAAATTCTTTCCAAATCAGACAATGTATTTTTTTTGGATTGTGTTTTTCCTCATTTTGACTCTCGATAGTTGAGGTATTCAACATGCCTCTCCTCTTTAAGTGGGAAGAACTTGCACAACAGGTGACTGACTAGAAGACTTTTTTTCCCCACTGTATTTCATAAAGTTCTTTATTTTACTGTTCCCTACATGTTAAAAGCTAATTTGTGTAGTGAGAAAACCCTTTAAAGGGGTTTTATCGTTTCATCATTTGGCAGCCGTTTATACTTGTTGATGCTAAGCAGATCTGTGAAATGGAGGAGTTTTATCTCCCCCACAAGGAGTGTCTTCTCACTCTGCAGACCACACCCAAAAGTTTGCACATGAGAAAATACATTCTGTGTGCTGGTTGTTTGAGGAAGAGATTCCCAGCTTCGGACGATTAAAGGAATCATTGGTAGTGAAAACTAAGTGTAACTCGATAGTGTATATCTACATTCTTGCTCCTCTCTACATACTTTGTAACAAGAAAGGGCATTTGACATTTCAGACTCTGGAAAGATCAGTGATTTTTTTTCTCTCTCTCTCACACAAGTGAATATATCCTGCAGATTATTACACCACTGACCTCATAGATCTGGCAGATCAAAACAATACACTTTATCTGTTTGCGTTTAACATGGACGTGCAACATGATCTCACTCTCTCTGCTGCAGACCAATGATTGCAGTAAAGTGAACGAGACGCGAGCCAGCAAAACTCCGCACCCGTGAACGTATATACTCTCTCTCTTCCCCCCATCCACCCCGCGTAAAACCCGAACCGGACAAGCACTCACATCCCCCCCCAACCCCCCCCCCCCTTCCCTCCTCCCTTGCCGTAAACCCGACCGAGCTCTCACTTCTCCCCGCCCCCCTCCCTCCACCCTGGCCTTAACCCACCGGAGCTCTCACTCTCCCCTCCCCCCTCCCTCCTCCCTGGTCCCGCCGTAACCCCGACCGGAGCTCTCACTCACCCCTCCCCCCTCCTCCTCCCCGGCCTAACTCCGACCGAGGAAGCTCTCCCCTCTCCCCCCCCCTACACCTCCTCCCTGCCCGTAACCCACGGATCGCTCTCTCTCCTCTTTAACTCCCCCTCCCCTCCGGGCGTAACCCGACCGCGGCCGCTCTCTCTCACTACCAACAATTAACAAACGCCTCATTCGCTAAACCATAGGAGTTTGCTGTATGGTAACCAAGGGCCTACAAGCTTTACATTTTTCGGACCCCACTTGTTGATCTATGATATTTGAAAGGAGAAAACCCTTTAAAGTATAGTAATTCGGCTACTTAATTCGTTACAAATACAGCATGATCGACAGTGTCCACAGTACTCAATGGAGTTTATGTGCTCAAAAAGGTCAGGATAGGCTTAACACCTCATTGACCAAAACAAGCATCGCGGATTCCCTTTTGTTAGGCAACTCAGGCCTTGCCACGTCAGCGCAATGCAGCTACATTATATGGTCAAAAATTCCAAACTGGATTAAAAAGAAAACAGTGATTATGAAAATACCTTCTAATAATTAGAAATAAAAGTTAAATAATTATACGCAATATAATCTCCTCTTTTATATATAGTATCTTACAAAGATTTATTGATCGCTCCACACATTTTGGTACATATTGTATTATATCTTTTCATGGGACAACACTGAATATATGGAACAAAAATATAGAAAAAATAGAACCGCGGCGCTTGTCACAAACGAATTCCTCGTGCAGTCAGTGGCGTAGATATTAAAGAGATGTTATATTTACATAGAACAATAAAATGCATAAACCGTTTCGTCATAAAGCCACTACCTCAGATGCTGTTAATTACACACGGTACACCATGGAAACAATACTGTTTATATACTTAGTAACACAGCATGTGATGGGTGTTTTCCTATCAACAATCATCTTTATTGTTAAAGGAGGTATCAAAGTTGTGGAAAACCTATAACAATTGTTTGCAAAGTATTACGTTAAAATAGAAATATAATCCCCGTTTGGTCCATGTAGGAATCGTACTGCGACCGTTAGTGTGAGAAGAAAAAGTTGCTTGGTAACTACTGATAGCTATTGTGAAAACCTCTAAGTCACCTCCTGAAAGAACAAATTGCAGAACAAAAATAGTGCGTCAGAAAGGAAAAAAAAAAAAAAAAAATCACATAGAGCAAACCAAAAATCTAATCTATGCAGCATTCCAAAATGAAAAACCAAATAGATGTGGCGAAGTTACAACAGGCACATCATGTACAGCGAAAAACTATAAATGTCATCAAGGAACTAGAAGTTGTGATAGAATTAGGAAACCCTGGTGTGGATGATGGCTCATATAGTTGAGCGCTGATCATCAATGGCCCAGCTCCGTGTTAGCAACAGTAGGCATTTCTGCAAAGCAGATAGAGTTAGTCCGATAGGAAGAATGGACGGGCCAATAAACAAGGAGCCGGTACAAAATTTTGTCCAATGGAGAAAAGAAAACCCAGGTGGACTAAGTAATTATCATATATCGCGCTGCCTTAATCAAATGATGTAAGCGCTGTTTGAAACGCCCATAATGGGTGTACATGTTGATAATAATAGGCGTATTTTTTGTGTTTTTTTGTTGGGGGGGGGGGGGGTTTTTATATAGGATTTACACAAGTCATACTCATATAAAACATATTAAGACATTTATCGAATATATAAAAAATACAAAATACAGATAGAATGAAAGTAATAGCAATTATGGTATACCCATATAATACCTAAAAGTTTTTACTTTAGTAATGGGGACCTTTGATGTTGGAGACTAAGATTGTAAACTAAGTGAAGTAAAAAGTTAAAAATAGAAAACCGTTCACACCGCTTCATTAACCCTTTGGTATTCAACCGTTTGCAGAGTGAACATCAGAACAACATCTCGTTTTGCAGTATAATGGAATCTATCGGAGGTATCGTTTGTTATAAGATCTATTTGTTGTATAGTTAATTTAGATGGATCTTGTTGTGAAAATCTCTAAAGTGTCTAGATACACCTGTGTTTGTGGTCACCCGTATTGATTCGTGATCTGTGTCCATTAAGACGTAAATGCAAAGGACGTGTGGTACGGCCCACAATATTGGAGCCACCAATCACACTATGATTAAATAATCACGAAGGAGCTTTTACAATTTAGAGCATGTTCATTATGGGTAACTTTGTGGTGGTAGAGAAAAAAGAAGGACGCTTTTACGATAGATCTGCTACATAGGCAAGAGGTGATGCGCGGGGGTACTGCACGAACCGATATGTGTCCTTAGAATCTATGTCGTCAGGTACCACGGATGTCCGGCTCGGGTCAATTAGGTTTTAAATATTCTGTGCCCTTTTAAAGATTATACCAGATGGTCCGTAATGATGGTAGTAAATATGGATCACTTCGGACAATGTCCAATGTGTCCCGAAGTATCTTTTTTAATTTGTGCATGACTCTGTATGTATTGATGACCAAGGGAAAATTTTTCCTCCTCGATTCACTTATTTGTTTTGTTTTTGTACAGATTCTGTGGTTTTTTGATCATTTTCTATCTGGAAGCAATTCTTTTGTTGTAAAGAAAGCTACTTTTGTTTTCTGCATCGCTTCAATAAAACTCGTGGATACCCTTTTCCAGAAACAACTTTCTGAGTAATCAGCAGTTTTTTGTTTTATATGTCCCATCATCTGTGCAGTTTTTACGAACACGTCTATACTGACCATATTGGCACATTGTTAATACCTTGGTTTGTAGTGCCCGCGGAAAAAACGGATATAGCTGTTCACATCCACTTTTTTGAAAAAGTGGCAGTTTTTAAAAATCCATTGTGCCTTAAATATCTCCAAATCCAAAAATTTCTATTTTAAAGAATCCCAATGGATGTAATTTAACGTCCCACCAAATTTTATGTATCAGAAATAAAAGAGTTTGCAGCAAATCAGATGATCCCGTCCGAGATAAAGAAGCAGGTCCAACATGATAACTCTATACAGAGGTACATATTTAAAAAGAGCGATAGAGTAAAATGAAATATAGATTCGAAGACCCCCATAAAAGTAGATATTGCGTAAGGAAGGCGCGACCCTCGTACCCATAAGCCTTTCTTTGATCCGCGATGAATTGATGATAAAAAACCCCACTAAATTTGAAAAACTTAAATGGCAGTGATAAAAACCAAACCTATACAGGAATGAAAATTTTTTAATGAAATGTTCACAATCACTATCTTGATTACACGTGGCGACACATAGACGACCCTCACATGTTGAGGTATCATGGTGAAAAGAGACCGTCACGTCCATCAGAGACCCAAACTGCTGTGGCATGACCCGAATATGAAATCAAAATTTAATTGAATTAAATTGGCCCGGAGACCCTCAAATAGCTTTGTAAACTCTTCACGTATTTCTGTAGATGTAAATCAATGAAGTGAGAGAGATTACTTCGTTATAGAATTTATCCCCGATATAATGGGTCCTACCCGGCGGGTCCCTAATAATTTTTATGCATCTTGGTAAAAATCACAGTAATGGAATTCACGCCTCTTCAATATTTGATAAAGATATAATTTCTTTTATATATTTTATAGCCCAATTTGTATAGGCTTGGTTTATTAGTTCTAAAAAATCGATTTCCAAACAAGTCCAAATTTTATCCTGTACAATCCCAAGGACATTTTATTAAAACCTTTTCGGACCTAGTGGGAGATGAGCTTCTACAAACCAAACCAGTTAGTCAATTTTTCAAATTTAAGCAAGGAGGAATAATCAGCCCTAAAATCTCTGCACTACAACACAAAACATAGTAATCCGACTGCCGATAAGTGGGGGTGGGGTGACATCAGTGGACATATCATGTAACCATGAAGAAATCTAGGCGAATATTAACAGATTCCAGCATATATTCTAATCCATTGTCCTGAAGACCCCTTTCCCCAAATATGGAAAGCGTTTTTTTAGAACAATAAACCAAGCCCTATGCAAATGGGGCTAAAAATGAAAAAAAAAAAGAACAAAACTTTATACAAATAGCCAGCCGAGTATTCCATTTCTGTACTTTTTTTAACCAAAGATCATAAAAATATTCAGGCCGCCTCCGGGTAGACCCATTATACCGGGGCTAAATTCTATACGAGAAATCACTCGTACACATCAATGATTTACATTCTACAGAACTTACGTGAAAGATTTACAAAGCTTTTTTGATGGACTCCCGGGCCAATTAAATCAATTACTTTCGCTGATGAACAACTGTTACCAGCGCCATCATATATTGGTCACTATGGACGTAGACCGGTCCTTTACACCACATATCCCTCATAATTTAGGTTTACAATGTGTCGCCCACGGTGCTAGACAAAGATAGTGATGTAACATTACATTAAAAATTTCATCCTTGAAAGGTTTTGGATAATTATCCTCCAAAAGTAATTTTTTCAAATATAAATGGGGTCTTTTATCATCAATCAAAGGGAACGGCTATGGGTACAGGTCCGCGCCTTCTTACACAAATTCTTTAATGGGTGTCTTCGAATCTAATTTCAATTACTCTCATCCTCTTTTTGAAATATGTACCTCCTGTATAGAGGTACAATTGATGACCTCTTCTTTATCTGGACGGGATCATCTGTTGCTGCAAATCTTTATTTCTGATATCAATAAACATTGGTGGACATTAAATTTACATACCCATTGGGATTCTCTGAAAAATAGAAATTTTTGGATTTGGAGAAATTTTCACACGAAAGTGAATTTTTAAAAACTGCCACTTATTTCAAAAGTGGATGTTAACACTATATCCAATTTTTCCAGCGGGGCACTCCAAACCCATGGATTAACAATGTGCCAATATGGTCAGTATAGACGAGTCGAAAAAACTGCACAGATTATGGGACATATAAAAAAACAAACAGGCTATACTCAGAAATAGGGATTTCCCCTGGAAAATGGGAATGCCAGAGTTTTTATTGAAGGATGCAGAAAACAAAGTCCTTCTAGTTGCAACAAAAAGATTGCCCTTCCATATAGAAAAGATCAAAAAACCACAAATCTTACAAAACAAAAAAATAAGTGAATTGGAGGGAAGGAGAAATTTTTCCTTGGTCAACATCAATACATGTCAATGCACAAATTAGAAAGATACTTCGGAAACCATAGGCAAACATTGTCCGAAGTGAACCTTATTTACTACCATCATTACCGAAACATCCTGGCATAATCATTAAAAGGGCACAGATATTAAAAGACCTAATGCCCCAGCCGAATCCGTGGTCCTGACGAAATAGACTGCTAAGGACAATTATCGGTTCAGTAGTAACCCCTGCACATCACCTCCTGCCTATGTAGCGAGATCTATCGTAAAAGCGTCTTCTATTTTTCTCTACCACCACAAAAGTTACCCATAAAATAAAACATGCTCTAATTGTAAAAGCTCCTTCGTCATCTATTTAATCCAATGTGATTGTTGGCCTCCAATATGTGGCGGCCTACCACACACTGTCCTTTAGCATTACGTCTTAATGGACACAGATCACAATCATAAGGTGTGACCACAAACACAGAGTATCTAGACACTTTAGAGATATTCACCAACAAGATCCAACTAAATACACTATACCACCAATAATCATATAACAAACGATACCTACGATAGATTCCATATACTGCAAAAACGAGAAGTGTTCGGATGTTCCTCTGCAAAACGTGATCCCAAAGGTTAAATGAAGCGGCTGAACTCGTTTCTTAATTTTTAAACTTTACTTCCTTAGTTTACATCTTTAGTTCCCAACATCAAAGTCCCACTACTACAAGGTAACTATTATTATCATGGATACCATAATTTGGAATATACTTTCATATCTATCATGAATTTAGGGTATATTATATATATTCGATAATCGTTTTAATATGTTTTTATATGAGTATGAATGTTACATCTATAAAAGCCTATTATTATCCAATGAACACCAATATTGGCCGATTCAACAGCGGTTCCATCTATATGATTAGGCAGCTGCGATATATATTATATACAAGTCCACCTGGTTTTACTTTTTTCTCCTATTGGACAAAATTTTGTACCGCTCCTGTATTGGCCGTCCATTCCTCACTATCGGATACACTCATATCTGCTATTCAGGAAAATGCTCTGTGTAATACGAGCGGCCCAATGGGGGGGGGGGGGGGGGGGGGGCGGGGGGGGGGGGGGGGGGTGATAATCACGCTCCACGAAATAATGAGCCATCATCAAACAGGTTTTCCTACTTTTATCACCACTTCTAGTCCCTTATGACATTTATATTTTCTGCATGTACAATGTGCCTGTAACTTTCGCACCTATTGGATGTTTTTCATTTGGAATGCGCATAGATTAGAATTTTGCTCTATTTATTTTTTTTATTTTTTTTCACTTTCAGACACACCAATTTTGTTCTGCAAATTGGTTGTCTTTCAGATTGATTTAGAGGTTTTTCACAAAGCTTCAGTGTAAACCAAGCACTTTTCTTCATTGTCAGTACGAATCTACAGACCATGGATCTATTTCTATATTTAACGTATACTTTGAGAACAATGTATAGGTTTTTCCCCAACATTGATACCTTCCTTTAACAATAAAGGTGATGTTCTGAATAGGAAAACTCAACAATCACATGCTGTGTTACTAAGTAATATAAACGTGATTGTCCCCTTGTACCGTTGTAATAACCCCAGCATCTGAGGAAGAGTCTTTATGACACGAAACGCTTATGCATTTATTGTTATCTTATTAAATAAATCCTTTTATATCTAAGCCCCCTGCCTCACGAGGAATTCGTTTGGACGAGCGCCCGGTGTTCTATTTTTTTCTATATTTTTGTTCCACGATGGTTCCCCGAGGATTATAACTTTCAGGGGTTTGGACCACCGGCTCTGTCCCCCTTGTGGCTTTAATAATAGCCAACCAAATTCTTATACGTTGTGCCTCTAAAATACCAGCACAACACCTGCAGGGAAGAGGATACCGATATTTGGTCTGCCTTTTATTCAATTCCAGACGTATCTTCCACTATTAGAGCGCCATTTTCCCTCCCTTTGTTTCTTTTCTCTACATAACACTGAAGATATGACACTTTAATAAAATGTAAATTAGTCAGTATACAGTTGGTATAACAGTGTAAATTTGGTGTGCCTTCAAAATAACTCAGCACAAAGCCATCAATGTCTAAACTGCTGGGGACAAAAGTGAGTACACCTAAGGCTATGTTCACACGGCTTATTTGCGGGACGTAATTACGCCCCGCAATTACGCCGTGTGGCCGGGGGGGGGGCGGGAGCGGGGGAGTAAGCAGGGGGCCGGCACTTCGCCGGCCCATAGACAATCATTGCTAGCGGCGGTATACGCCGCTAGAAAAGTGACATGTCAATTATCTCCCCCCCGGCGGCTTCCCCGGGCGGGGAGAGGAGACGTAACCATAGATCTCTATGAGAACTGTGAATTACCGTAATGAATGGGCCGTTTTCGGCCCGTAATTGGCGCACTTTCGCGCGTAATTTCGGACCGAAATAAAGGTCCACTTTAAACCGTGTGAACATTGGCCTAAGTGAGAATGGACAAATTGTGCCCGAAAGTGGGCAATATTTTGTGTGGCCGCCATTATTTTTCCAGCACGCCTTAACCTCTTTTGGCATGGAGGTCACTAGAGCCTCAAGGTTCAGCACTGGAATCCTCTTCCACTCCTCCATGGGCGAATCACAGAGCTGGTGGATGTTAGGACCTTTGCTCCTCCAACTTCTGCTTGAGGATGCCCCACAGATGCTCAATAGGGTTTAGGTCTGGAGACCTGCTTGGCCAGTCCAGCACCTTTACCCTCATTTTCTTTAGCAAGGCAGTGGTCAACTTGGACGTGTGTTTGGGGTCGTTATGTTGGAATACTGCCCTGCAGCCTAGAAGGGAGGGGATCATGCTCTGCTTCAGTATGTCACAGTACATGTTGGCATTCATGGTGCCCTCAATGAACTCTAACTCCCCACTCATGCCATCCCAAACCATGACACTCCCACCACCATGCTTGACTGTAAGCAGACACACTGGTCTTTGTGCTCCTCACCTTGTTACCACCACACATGCTTGACACTATCTAAACCAAATAAGTTATTCTTGGTCTCCTCAGCGCACAGGACATGGTTCCAATAATCCATGTCCTTAGTCTGCTTGTCTTCAGCAAACTGTTTGCAGACTTTCTTCTGTATCATCTTTAGAAAAAGCTGGGATGACAGCCATGCAGACCAATTTGATGCAGTGTCCGGAGTATGGTCTTAGCACTGACAGGCTGACTCCCCACACCTTTAACCTCTGCAGCAATGCTGGCAATACTCATACGTCTATTTTAAAAAGACAATTTTGGTTTTGTCACGGGACAGCCCAATTTCTTTGGCGCCATGGGTGCCTATTCTGCATTGTTAAACCCGCTGTAGGTCTTGGCCACGGCTGCAGCTCAGTTTTTAGGGTTTTTTCAATCTTTTTATAGCCAGGCCCCCCTTTATGTAGAGCAACACTTCTTTTTTCAGATCCTCAGACAATTTTTTCCTGAGCCCCAGTTGAACTTCTGGACCCGGGAGGAATGGAGGACGAAAAAACAAATTAACACATGCTCCCCATTCACATCTGTGACCTTGTAACACTAACAAGTCACATGACACCATTTAGAGAAAATGACAAATTGGGCACAATTTGTTCATTTTTATTCAGAGCTGTACTCAGTTTTGTTGCGGCTGGTTGAGTTATTTTGGGCACAAAACCCCCCCCCAATTTAACTGGTTTTATAAAGCTGCAAAACTGACTACTTTACATTTTATCAAAGTGTCATAACTTCTGTGTGTCCCCTGAAAATTTTTAAAAAAAGTCTTTCCAAAAAAAGTATCATTTTTGAATACTGACAATATATAAATCACTTGTGTATTAATTCAAATATGTAAATTTTTGTAGTTATAAAACAAAAATTAACAAAATCAAACAAAAAATTTTTTGTATCCCACAAGGAATTTCTCATTGAGTAATAGTTCACCTGATGATACCTGTGTAAGAAATTATCATATGTATAGAAATTAATTATCATTTTATAATAGAAAGTCTTTTTTGGAAAAATATATTTATTTTATACAAACCACCCCTTTCTGGGTTAGATTCAGGGGTTTGGTACAAAAAAAAAGACACATAAACACAAGATGTATACAAAAGGGCCCCATTATGAAAAAGTTTTGGGGCTAAAATTCACTTTTTTCCCCCCTAGTTTTCTTGGGCAAAAAAAATGAGTTTTAAAAAAAAAACGTTTCTTTTTGGCCCAAATGTATTTGGGAAACATGGAAAATTGCTTTTACAGTTATTTTTGAAATATCTGGGGACGAAAAAACCCCAAAATATGGAAAACAAGAACAACAAAAGACAAATTTTTTTAACATGCAGTAAATTTATATTTTCCATCCATTCCCCTTCCACATGTAGTATCGTCCCAGGGGCCCGATATGAGTAGGCAGAGGTGGGTAACCGCCTAGGGTCCCTTCCTTTGCCTGTCAGTAGGTGTCGGTGCAAGTAAGGAGCCCACTCCTTACACTGCACTTTACATGGAAAGTGTGCGCACACCTGCCGAGAGAGCCGCAAGTGTAGCAGTCGCTCCCCTGACGTCACTGGCTGCAGGGAGCTCGCCTCATCCCCACTATATAGTCTAGCTGCAACAGCGGGGAAGAACCTCTTTTGGCCCCCTTCACCTCTCCCCCCTTTTTTCCTCACCAAAAGGCTAACCAGCATACAGGAAAAATGGTGGCTCCCATCCTCCAGAAATGGGGGGGAGACCCAGGGGAAAGGGGGAGGAGGCCCCCCCGCATGACCCGCATGCCGCCGGGTGTGTGGGGGGCGTGGTTTGTATGGGGGAAAGGGCTACAAAGCCCCCCAGTACCAGGAGCAGACGCGCCCGGCAGAAAATCTGTCAGTTTTTTGGCACTTGCCCCGCCCCCAGTCAGAGGTAAAGGCTTTACAGAGGGAACTTTGGGGCCGGGCCGGGTCGTGGGGGCCTGAAAAGGGTGCGCACAATTGCTCGGTGCAGGTGGTCAGGGGCGCCACCGGGGGAACCCGAGCGGGAAGAAGGGCTCGCAGGGCCAGGCCCCCGCAGCGCCTGAGCCCTGATACTAAACCGGGGGCAACGCATTAGGAGCCCCGTAAAGGGGACCCCTTTAGCACGGGGCCCCCCCGACTGGTCGGTTTTGGTCAGGGGGGCCGGGCTGGGAGGAATCCGGTCTCCGCACCCGCCCACGGAGGGGAGCAGGCTTTTTCTCCAAGTACAGGTGGGGCCCGCGGGCCCCCTTTTTTCGCCAAACACCATCCCATGCTGAAGCCCGCCCGGGGAGGGTCCAAGGGGGGGCTGGTCGCCCGGAGGAAAAAAGGACGGACGGGGAGTCCGGAGTTTCGGGGGGCGGGCCCCGGTTCTACGGGGCACGAGTCTGGCCCCGGGTCGTCAGCACGACGTGAGTTGGGGGGCCCGGAGCGGCACAGCCGGCCGGGGCGGAGCTCGGCCGGGGGTTTTCGTGCGAGGTCATTCCCCGGCCCAAGGTGTCCCCTCTCATTGGGCATCCAGCGCGTGGATTTGTGAGGGAGGACGTCGCTGGGATCCGGTGGGGGGCGGCGGGGGGGCCACACCCCGCAGCTTGGGATAACATCAGTCTGTTTGTTCCCCCTTTTTGGTACAAGGTTTCCGCGGTTAGTCAGGTTCCTGGGGCAGGAGGAAGGGGGGGTAGCGGGTAGGAAATGAGGTCATTGCGGGAGTTGATAGGGGGGTTTCGGACTGTTTTGCACGTGGGATTTCCGGGGCCGGGGGTGCAACTGGGGGGGGCAAGGGTCATCGTTACAAGCGGCAGAGCCTTTTTGCGCCTGTGGGGGGAAGCCACAAGGGGTACCAAACCGTGCAGTGCAGACCAAAAAGGTGTGGGGGTAGGATCCCTTAGTGATAAGGCGAAGGGGGGATTATTTGTTTTTGAGGGCCCGTTGGGGGCATATTGAAAAATGAGGTAAAAAGAAAAGATCTGGGAAAGGGGAATACATGGAGATCTTTTGCCCCCCGCAAAAAATTTTAACCGAAATGGAAAACGGGATAGAGCAAGAAGGAGGAGGAGGAGAAGAAAGGTGCCTTGATGCCTCGACGTTCGGGAAGGTTTCGGCTTTTTCTATACTGGGGAAATGGGGGGGAAAAGCGCCAGGAATGTCTGTTCTTTTCTGCTACAGGATGCTATTTTTGAAGCGAGGAT
>JAODAL010015534.1:0-83551 GCA_025379985.1 Phyllomedusa bahiana
TTTTAAAAAAGTGGCCCCCTCACTTTTTGTAAATATTGATTTTTTTTTTTCAGGGAAACACTGAGGATATGACCCCCTGATAAAATGTAAAGTAGCAGTAAACAATTTGTTTAACGTGTAAATTTGGTGGGTCCTCAAAGAAAACTCAACCAGAATCATGTCTAAACCGCTGGCAAAAAAGTGAGTAAAAAACCCCCAAAGGGGAAAATTAAAAAAAATTTGTGCCCTTTTTGCCTTTTTCCCCCCTCCACGGGTGATATGGACTTTTTACAGTTCGGGGTTTCCGGTGTCAAGGGGGGGGCAGGGTGTGTTAAAATTTTGGTCTTTCATTTCACATCCTCTATACGGGTTTCACGGGAAAAGTTCAGCATGGCCCCTCATGGCAAAGAATTCGAGGAATCTGAAAACTTTTTTAAAGGGAAAACCTGAAACATTGGTTAGCCCCCCTTGTGGGGGGCAACACAAGCAAGGTCAGACCTCTGTTCCCAGCACTGTGCCCCTTTTTTGTAAGATGGGAGTTTTAGAACTTTTCCCCCCTTTAAATTTTATTCATGGCGGGGTTAGCTCCACCACCAAAGGTAGCCCCCCAACTGACGTTTTCCCCAATTTTTTCTACCTATTCAAATAATGGTTTATCGTTGAGGTGGGGGGGCTACCCTCTGATTGGCCGTGTTTAAAAAAATGGACTTTTTGAAGGACTTTTTTGAATACTTTCTGGTGAAAACTGCAGATTTGGTTTAAATACTTTTAAAAAAACTACAGTTTTAAAGAATAAGGACAAGCGCGGGAAAAGCAGGTCTGACACTAGCTTGTTCTGTCTAAAACCCGGGGGGGTAAAAAAAATTTGGGACAGGTTCTATTTAATGCTCTACATAAAAATTGCCTAGGCTATAAGAAGATTGCCAACACCCTGAAACTGAGCTGCATCATGGGGAGGAAAAACATGCAGCAGTTTAATAAGACAGGTTCCACTCAGAACAGGCCTCATCATGGTCGACCAAAGAAGTTGAGTGAACGGTCGCATCTATCCCAAAATTTGTTTTTCAAAAGAGACATATGAGTGCTGCTAGTATTGCTGCAGAGGTTAAAGGAGTAGGGGGCAGCCTGTCAGTGCTCAGACCATACACCGCACACTGCATCAAATTGGTCTACATGGCTGTCGTCTCAGAAGGAAGTCTCTTCTAAAGATGATGCACAAGAAAGAACGCAAAGAGTTTGCTTAAGACTAGCAGACTAAGGGCATGGAGTACTGGAACCATGTCTTGTGGTCGGATGTGACCAAGATAAACTTATTTAGTTCAGATGGTGTCAAGTGTGTGTGGTGGCAAACAGGCTAGGAGTACAAAGACAAGTGTGTCTTGACTACAGTTAAGCATGGTGGTGGGAGTGTCATGGTGTGGGGCTGCATGAGTGCTGCTGGCTGTGGGGAGCTATAGTTCAATGAGGGAACCATGAATGCCAACATGTACTGTGACATACTGAAGCAGAGAATGATCCCATCCCTTCTGGGCCACAGGGCAACATTCCAACATGATATTGAGCCAAAACACACCCCCAAGACCACCACTGCCTTGATAAAGAAAATGAGGGTAAAGGTTCTGGACTGGCCAAGTATGTCTCCAGACCTAAACTCTATTGAGCATCTGTGGGGCATCCTCAAACAGGAGGTGGAGGAGCACAAGGTCTTTAACATCCACCAGCTCTGTGATGTCATCATGGAGCCAGAGGATTCCAGTGGCTGCAACCTATGAGGCTCTAGTGACCTCCATGCCCAAGAGAGTTAAGGCAGTGCTGGAAAATAATGGCCGCACAGAATATTGACACTTTGGGCACAATTTGTCCATTCTCATTTAGGGTTGTACTCACTTTTGTTACCAACGGTTTAGACATTGATGGGTGTGTGTTGAGTTATTTTGAGGGCACACCAAATATAGGCTACATCTACAAGGCACTGGTTAACAGACAGATTTTATGCGGATTCCAACTGTAAACCATCCCCATAGACCTAAATATAAAATACAAGCTGTAGTCTACACAGCTAGGATTTTCTGAGGTTGGACTTCTGAAGAAACATAGAAAATATTCTATAATCCGTTAGGAAATGGCGGGTTATAGTACTGTTTAATTGAATGGAGCTCCTGAAATCCAAAAACCATGGGAAAAAAATGCAATCCACCCCCCCCCCCCCCCAAAAAAAAAAAAAAAAAAAAAAAAAAAAACAAAAACCCAAAAAAAACGATTGAAACATTGGTGGATTTAATTAAAATCTGACAAAATTTTTTTTTTCCTCTGGGTGTAAACGGCCTTATATGTTATAAAGCTGTACCTGCTCTTTACATGTATCAAATGCCGATATTCATTTTGCCCCATGGTTTTTAAAAAAAAAATTTTTTACAAAAATTGAGGGGTGAAATTTTTTTGTGAGATAGGGGCCCCGTATAAACCCTGTTTAGGTCTAAAATCACTCTTTTCCTCATGATTACTTTGGAAAAGAAAAGGGGCATTATGGGAAAGGAACTGAAAAGCTCAAGGCCCTCTTTGGATGTAACAAATCCTCAATTGCATTTGACCCATTGGGTCTTGAGAAAACAAATGGGATTTAGCCAAAACAGTATCTTCATCTGCAGACAGCTGTTTGGGGTGTTTGTCCCCCTCAATGCAGCGCAGAGTGACACTGGCTGGTGTGTGGGATAATAAGTGGGTCGAAAGGGGAAAAATCTTCCCTTTAGGCGAGGAGGCACCAAAATGATGTGTAGAGTTTGATTTCCTTTTGCCCTCTATAAGATCTGCATATCAAGGCTTTGGGAAAGGAGCTTTAGAAGTCAGCGCCCTCTATTGGATGTAACAAATCCTCAATTTGCTTCTGACCCACTGGGATTGGAGAAAGCAAAAAGGATAATTAGCCAAGCCAGTATCTCTCATCTACAGACAGCTGTTTCGAGATGTTTGTCCCTCATCAATACAGAGTAGAGTGACACTGGCTGGCTTTGTGGGAGGCAATGAGTGGCTCAGAAATCAAACTCTACACACCATTTGGTGCTCTTCTCGTCTCAAGGAGAGATGTTCCCCTTTATGGGTAAAAGAGTGACTTTTAGACCTAACCAGTTTCATAAATGTTCCCCAATGTGTTTTATATATTTTACGTGGGAAAAAAACATATAGCTAATTACCTTATTGCAAAACTTTGGCAAAATGACATGCAGTTTTTCCAGGTTCAGTTTTATTGGAGTCTTTAACTGCATCACGACTACACTATGCCCCAGATGCATGAAAGTTGCTGTGCCAGTTTTGTGGCATAGGTTTATACTGATATAATGGTGTGCACCATATTTGATATATTCCTAAAGCATTGAGTCCATCTCACAAAACTATATTTTTGGCTGCGCCACTCTTCAGAGGGCGTGTCTATGCCAATTCCTACAATATGGCACATTTATGTAATTCTGATGCCAGTGTCGTCATTCATGCCATTTTTAAAGTGGCGAGGCTAAGATAAAATTAGTCACAGCATAGGACACGTTTGTGCCCCACGGACAGTTTGACGTGACACATTTATAAAATGCTGTGAGACACTGTCAAACATAAGCACAAACTCAACTTTGGCGCAGACCTGCCTAAGGCGCTTTCCACTTGGACACTTTGTATGTATCTGGGCCTCTATGAATAAACTCTGAAACAGATCTTGTTAACTGGCATTGAGGAGGGAGGCAAAAGAACACCTCAAGATCTAGCATGGAAACCCAGGAGGGGAGACAGGAGTACGCTGGAACAGACAAAACAATTCCCTGCACTGGGTAGCAAGGAAGAGTTATATACTCTAACAAGAAATTCTGATCCCTCATAAGCTCGCAATGCACAATCTGGAAAACAGCAGCAAATAACACCGGGGAACACTCATTTTGGTGCCTTAAAGGGGGTTTATCGCTTCATCAGTTCATCTGTTTCAGTGTACTTTCAGTTTCTCAGCTCCTAAAATCCAGAGGCATTTCTTCCCCTCCCAGTTGGGAGTTTCTTAACTGAAGGTGGATGACATCATCCCCCCCTTCACTGTTCATGCTCGCTCCCGAGTCAGTGTGTTTGTTTGAGATCAGTGGGAGGGGATAGCACATCCCCCCTCTCTGTCTGAGTGCACATGTCACGGTGTCGTTCCTCTCCCTATGCAGTATTATTTTGTAAGAGCTGTAGGTTTACATACCAAAGCCCTGCATTCAGTCTAGGCAGTCTTCTATGAACTCAGATCACTGAGCTCTTCTCCTCTCACAGCTGGAGGTTTGTTACAGTTGAATCCAGTCTTCTATGAACTCATCCAGAGCAGCACAGATCTGTCTCCCTTCTATGTTTACACGCAGCAGCATTAGGCACCAAGACACAATTCTGCTGTTTTCTGATTGTAGAAGCAGCTGCAGGGTACTGTGGAGCTGCTGGCTGTGCAGAGTGAAATGTTGCCGGCCCCTTATTCTGAGTGAGAGAGGCTGGAATGCGCGCTCCTGTGAATACGACCGGGGGCCAGACAGAATGTAAATCAGTAGAGCCGTCAGCCAATGAAATTAAAGGAGGTGGGATCCGACCGGCACTCGGGGACAGTGCTTACAGAGAACGAAGATAAGGAATACTGTGAAAACAAGACAGCTTTGCAAATCACATCCAATTGCAAAGTTTCTTGTTCTCACTGTCCCCTTATACTGAAGACCATTTACTGTAATGATACAACCCCTTTAAGAATTGGAACCGTTTTTGAGTATGTCTGAGATGACGATTCTGAAACTGACCCCGGTTTTCTCCTATCAGCCCTAGTTTTGGAGCTCCGGCATTGCCACCTTACCAAGTATCTGCTGCTGAAAGTAGTGGTCACTCAATATTGTACTAAAGAAATGTTGGAAATTCAAGTGAAAGAGAAAAGACATAAATTTTAGAACATTTAAAGAAACACCTGCAAACAAAAACCATGAATGTGCAGGAGCAGATCCAATTGTATTCACCTGCACTACAGATTTATACACAAATTAATCACAAGAACAATGTAGAATCATGTCATCAACATCTCAGAAACTAGAGCTGCTGGAGCAAAATGGATGGGATTTTCGGGCTTGGCAGAATTCAGATACCCCGAATAAGGTCAACATTTCTAGGCACCAACAAAAAAGTTTTTAGTTTTGTTTTCCAATGTAACTGTCAGGCTTCCAGCATTGGGGGCTAGTTCGGGACAGAGACAAGTCATAACTACAAACACTTTTCAAACTAAATATTCTTCAAAATGAAACTTAACTGAATATTCTGATGTTGGGCAGTCAAATGGAACTCAATGGAACTCAATGGAACTCTGTGCAGTGTCGGATTGGCGGATTGGAGGATCCTCCGGTGGGCCCTGAGTCCAACACATAGACACCCAGCAGCATAGATGGTGTAATCGGTACATCACGCCGCCTGTGCTGCTTACTTCCGTGAGCCGTAAACCTTGAGGCCCTCTGTGCAGATTTCAGGGCCCAATGGGATGCCAACAGTCTTCTGCAGGGCCCGAGTCTAAAGCGGGCCCCCCGGGGCCCTACGGAGCAGGGAAAGGGAAAGCAGCGCATGCGGGGGAAGTGTAGATAAAAACCGCCTGTGCTTTTGAGTGTTAGGCTTAGGAGATGCTGGGGTTGCATTCAGCAGGGGCGGCGTATGATTGTCATCCCCCCAAAGGGAAAAGTAGGTCCCGGGGGGAGCTGTCTTGGGGAAAGGGGGAAAGGGGTGAGAAAACCTTATTTTTTTTTTTTTAAAAAACAAAAACAAGGGGCGTTTCGGGCCCAAAGGGGGAAAGTGTATGACCAGGGGCATTTTTTTTCTGGCACAGGGGGCAGTATTTTGGCACAGGGGGCAGGGATAGGGCCCATGGGGCTGTATAGGGGACAAAGGGGGGCAAAATTTATGTAAACAGGGGGAAAGGGTAAAGGGCACAGGGGGCCCGTATATGGAAAAGGGGGCATGTCTACAATCTACGGGGGGCAGTATATGGCAAAAGGGGCCCATGTTAAAAATACGGGGGCCCGTATTTTGCCCAAACCGGGGGTATATACCAAAAGGGGAAAAACATTTTATATCACAGAGGGAGGGTTTTTCCCTCAGCACCCCTCTGTTTCCTACGGGGGGCCCTTTTCTACACTCCCAAGGGCTTTTATATCCCATCGGGGCTAAAATACCCATAGGGGGCTGTATATACAGGGGGTTTTTACCTATAACAGGTGCTCTTATATCTCCCAAAGGTTTTTAAAATGTGAGAGAGTTTTTATCCCTCCCGGGGGGTTTAAACCTTTATCCCGGGGGGCCCTTTATATCTCCCTTTCGGGGAGGGGATATCCCAATTTGGGAAAGGGGGTTTTTACCTATTGCCTACCTAGTTTTGGTGGTTGTACTTATCTACTATATTGGGGGTTTACTTACCTACTACATGGGGAAAAAAAAGACAAAAATTTGGTACACAAACGGGAGTAATTTTACTTTTTGGGGCACAAGGAGATTATCATTACCATTTGGGGCACTATTTTTGTTGGGTTTGTATGGAGGTGGGGAAAAGGTTTGGGAAATGTGGAAAATTTTGGGGGTTAAAGGGATCTGTGTTCTTTAAAAATTTTTTAGGGGGGAAAATTATTTGGGAGCTGGACGAAAATTGGGGAGAATAGAAAAATGAAAATAACCCATCATGGGAAAAGAAAAAACTATCGAAAAGCCCTCTCCCGGTTTAGTCCCCCGATGTAAGTGTCCTTTTATTCATTTAATTTTGTTCCCGAGTGATGTCAACAATTTTGGGAAAAACCCCTTTTGGTTATTGTATGGCGGGTAATATTGGTTGAAGGTAATGGGTTTTTATTCAGCAATGGTATCGTATATTATTCAGTCACTGTGCAGTAATGATATTTGGGTGTATTATTCAGTCACTATGTTGTGGTGATATATAGTCATGTTGTGATGGTTTTATTCAGTCACTATGTGTTGGTGATACTTGGTCGTAGTGTTGTGGTATTATTCAATCACTATGTGGTTGTGATATGTGGTCATGATGTTGTGGTATTATTCAGTCACTATGTGGTGGTTATATGTCGTCATGGGTTTGGTATTATTTAGTCACTATTTTGGTGGTGATATGGGGTTTCAGGTGTTGTTGGTATTATTCATCCCTATTTTGGTGGTGATATGTGGTAATGGTGTTGTGGTTTTAAATTCATCACTATGTGGTGGTGATATTGGTCATGGGTTGTGGTATTATTCAGTCACTATGTGATGGTGATATGTGGTCATGGTGTTGTGGTATTTTTCAGTCACTATGTGGTGACATTATTTAGTCACTATATGGTGGTGATATGTGGTAATGGTGTGGTGGTATTATTCAGTCACTGTGTGTTGGTGATATGTGGCTATGGTGTTGTGTTATTATTCAGTCACTATATGGTGGTGGTATGTGGTGGTGTTGTGGTATTATTCAGTCACCATGTGGTGGTGATATGTGGCATTGGTGCGGCGCTATATGGTCTTTTTTTGTAATAGTTTTAAGATTCTGGATTTGTGTAGCGATGTCATTTGGAAACTGTATGACCATTATTTAGTCATTTTATAATTAGCACCTTAGGTTATATCTTTACATATACAGGCAGTCCTCGACTTACACCGTTCCGACTTACACATGTCCCCTAGTTACAAATGGAGACTTATGGGGAATGCTGGCATTTCTAGTTCCATGTTTTACAGCAGATAGTAGCTATGGAATGACAAGTTCCAGCATGCCACAGCAGCGCATGAGGAGAAAATGAGTTTAAATATTATTAACAAGGGCACAGGCAGCAAAACAAATGTAAAAACCCTTCCCTGCACTATATATCTGCACTATATATCTGTATAAGTTGAAGTGAGACTGGACTGGACACTGTACAGGTGGCGAAGGCAGGGAGGCACAATGGGCATCTAAAATCAACTCCTCTGGTGAGCCCTAGGCACCCCAGTCCGACACAGACTCTGTGTCTCCAATAAATTGCTACAACCATCACAGAGATTCCGGCCATGCTCACACGGCTTATTTTGGGATGGATTTCGCCATACTGCACGAAATCCGTCCCAGTCATTACGGTAATCCACAGTTCACGGCGGGATACGCGCTGTGGATAATGAATGTCTATGGGGCCGGCGAGCTGTCAGCCCCCCGCCGCCCCCGTTGCCGAGCACGCGGCGTAATTGCGGGTGAAATCTGTCCCGCAATTACGCCGTGGATAAGCCGTGTGAACATAGCCTCCACATTGAAGCTTTGGTGACCGTGACCATTTCACCTCCAGGATTTCCAGCACTAGAGATAGGAATAGGTCAATGGTAGGATAATGTCTCCTAAAAGAAACAGGATCCACGTAGAATGAAGCAAATAAAGAGGGTGCCTATGTATTTGATGAGACGCAGATAGACTGTGATACATCACTTTACAAGCAAAGAATCTGGGGACGGAGGGAGCAGTTGCCTAATTTGGATGGAGACTCTGTTACGATGTAAAGCTTAGCACATAGAACATGATCTACAAGCTGTTAAAATAAAAATGCGCAGACATAATGCCTCGTCATCGAGCCGTATAAAATACATTATGGATCAATAAAAGTCTTCATGTGATTAACAGCTGAACTTGTTTCAATAATTCCCTCTGACATATGAACTCCCGAGCCAGAAACATAAAATATACTGGATGTTTCAGATGGTTTAACTATTGGAGAAACATTCAGAGTAAAACCGCATTTTATTGCACTGGTTGTATTTAGTACTTTAGTAATGTGAGAAATCGTAGACTGCTACATATACAGCTGCTATACATATCCTACCTGCAATCAAGAACTTAACTAGAATGCAAAATGCCCATAGAAAAATGAGATGGACCCAAAGCTCCAATCTAAAACCACATAATTAATTACACAGCCAATTCACATTATTATGACCAGCAGGCAATGTCAAGAGTAACCTCCATGTGCAGCATGGGCGGCAGCTAAATGGGCTGGAAGTGACTCAGTGAGGTCCTGGTAGGTTGTCTCAGGTATCTGGAGCTGACTGCATCCAACATGTGCTGGAGGGTCCATAGGGCCAACACCACCATCCAGGGACTCAGTTGGGTTCAAGTCTGAGGAATTAGAGGCCAGGGTAGTACTTGGAAGTCTTGGACATGCTCTTCCAACCCATGTGAGACATTTCTAGCTGTGTGACAAGTCGCATTGTCTTGCTGGAAGATCCCATCCGCCTCAGGAGAGATAGTCAGCATGTATGGGTGTACGGGATCTGTAAGGATGGATTCATACTCAGAATGGTTGAGAGTGCCTTACTCATCGATGAGTGGCCCAGAGAATGCCATGAAAGCCCCATATGCAGTAGGGTTAGCAGAGGTGCAGCGACATCCATCTGCTCTGGGGCTCCATAGGTAGTAGGGTTAGCAGAGGTGTAGTGACATCTGTCTGCTCCGGGCCCCATACACAGTAGGGTTAGCAGAGGTGTAGTGACATCTGTCTGCTCCAGGGCCCATACAGAGTAGGGTTAGCAGAGGTGCAGTGACATCCGTCTGCTCCGGGGCTCTATACACAGTAGGGTTAGCAGAGGTGCAGTGACATCTGTCTGCTCCGGGCCCCATACACAGTAAGCTTAGCAGAGGTGCAGTGACATCCGTCTGCTCCGGGGCTCCATACACAGTAGTGTTAGCAGAGGTGAAGTGACATCCGTCTGCTCCAGGGCCCCAAACACAGTAGGGTTATCAGAAGTGCAGTGACATCCGTCTGCCGTTTGGCCCCATAAACAGTAGGGTTAGCAGAGGTGCAGTGACATCTATGTGTTCCGGGATCCCATACACAGTAGAGTTAGCAGAAGTGCAGTGACGTCCGTCTGCTCCAGGGCCCCATATACAGTAGGGTTAGCAGAGGTGCAGTGACATCCGTCTGCTCCAGGGTCCTATAGACAGTAAGGTTAGCAGAGGTCCAGTGACATCTATCTGCTCTGGGCCCCATATGCAGTATGGTTAGCAAAGGTGCAGTGATATCCATCTGCTCCAGGACCCCATACACAGTAGGGTTAGCAGAGGTGCAGTGACATCAGTCTGCTCTGGGCCCCATACACAGTAGGGTTAGCAGAGGTGCAGTGACATCTATCTGCTCCGGGGCCCCATACACAGTAGGGTTAGCAGAGGTGCAGTGACATCTGTCTGCTCTGGGCCCCATATACAGTAGGGTTAGCAGAGGTGCAGTGACATCTATCTGCTCTGGGCCCCATATACAGTATGGTTTGCTGAACTGTTGTGTTAGACACACGTCTGGTCGCCCCTTGGTCCATTTTGCTGGTAAGCTGTAGTGTGTCAGTGTGCCTTTATGCACCTTCGTAGCCAACGTTCACCTCTCCCTTCAGTTACACTTGGTGCTCCACAGTTTCCGCTTTGTTTGTTTGCAGTGCCGCTACTTGTTCACTCACGATCCACTTTCACAACAGCAACAGTTCACAAATGAGGATACGTGTGCAAACAGCCTATCAATACACCATTTATACAACCAAGTCAGCTTATGACACATGACGTCCAGACATCGGGGTTTGCGACTCCCGGCGCCACAGCAGTGCTGAGAACAGAGCTGTAATTCACAGGGGGTCAAATGGCTAGGATCAGAGCTAGCTCTGTTCAAGGCCACTGCAGCAGAAGCCCTGCTGTACATTACAACTAACTTTTGCTCCGGATACTGCGGGCACAGTCTATGAGCTCGCACCACCCAAGCACAGCACCTGGAAGACTTGCCAACTCTCCCAGTGGTAGTGCCGGTGGTACTACAATGCCACCTGGGAAAGGCTGCTTCCCCTCTCCCAACTAGCTATGCCATTGACTGCAGAAAGTCCACAGAAAATGTAATAACAGTAGATTACAAAGTTGACTAAATATTTTTTTCTACATTTTTTTCTACTAGACCACCCCTTTAATATTCCAATATGTGGTGGTCGGGCCACCTGCGGTGCCCCTTGTGCTTTTGCACAATATAAACCTTAAGTCTGGCTTGGTGCTTCACCTCTACACAGAAATACATACAAATCTCTTCGTGCTGATGGGTTTGTATTCCAGCATCCTGACCAACCTCTTCCCCTGCCCCTCTACTACTACTGCTGGGCAGTGGCACATCTATCCTCCAATAAGCAAGATAAGATAGTATCCATTTTATAATTAAAACTTTTTGCCAGTAGTGTCCCATCTGTACATGCACGGACTGCACTTGGGCACGTGCCCCACCACACCTGTTTAGCTTCATCTCTGAAGTGTTTTATGGCATCAATTGTGCTCTGTAATCCAGTGTTATAAGGGCATCAAATTCTAGTAGATATCTAAAAGTTAAAGGGGTTTTATCATTACATTAAATAGTCTTCAGAATAAGGGGACAGTGAAAACAAGCAACTTTGCAATTGGATGTCATTTGCAAAGCTGTCTTGTTTTCACAGTCTGCCTTATCTTCGTTTTGTGTAAACACTGTTCCCCAGTGGCGGTGGGATTTCCCCTCCTTTTATTTCTGTGGCTGCTGGCTCTACTAATTTACATTCTGTCTGGCCCCCCGGTCGTATTCACAGGAGCGCGCATTCCAGCCTCTCTCACTCAGAATAAGGGGCTGGCAACATTTCACTCTGCACAGCCAGCAGCTCCACAGTAACCCTGCAGCTGCTTTTACAATCAGAAAACAGCAGAATTGTTCTCGGTGCCTAATGCTGCTGCGTGTAAACATAGAAAGGACAGATCTGTGCTGATCTGGATGAGTTCATAGAAGACTGTATTCAACTGTAACAAACCTCCAGCTGTGAGAGGAGAAGAGATCAGTGCTCTGAGTTCATAGAAGACTGTCTAGACTGAATGCAGGGTGTGCTATGTAAACAGCTCTTACAAAATAAGAATGCATAGGGAGAGGAACAACACAGTGACATGTGGACTCAGACAAAGAGGGGGGGATGTGCTATCCCCTCCCCCTGATCTCAAACACACTGACTTGGGAGTAACCATGACCTACAAGGCTCTCCATAACCTCTCCCCTCCATACATCTCTGCTCTAATCTCCAGATACCTTTCCTCACGCAACCTCCGCTCCTCACAGGACCTTCTCCTCTGCTCTCCTCTTGTCAGCTCCTCACACAACCGTCTTTAAGATTTCTCTCGTGCTTCCCCCACACTCTGGAACTCACTGCCCCAACACATCAGACTCTTCCCAACTTTCACCAGCTTCAAAAGCAACCTGAAAACCCATCTCTTCAGGATAGCCTACGACCTAGAGTAACCCCGCTGTCACTACACCCCACAAACATGTCTGCCCCTCACCTTCTGTCTCTTTCCCCCTTCCTTGTAGATTGTAAGGCTTCCCGGGCAGGGTTCTCTCTCCCTCTGTACCTGCTGTTAGTCACAGATTGTCGCTATTGTAAATGTTTGACTTATGTTATGTATGTAACCCTTTGAATGTACAGCGCCCTGGAATCAATGGCGCTATAAAATAAATAATAATAATAATATCACAGTTTGGCAGTTTTCCTCGTGGTAACATACAGAGAGATATATAGAGGAGTATAAACCCACTAAGAGCCTTACACGTGAAATGCGTGTCAGGGTGCCAGGTTGATCCTACTATCATGGGTATGTGGTCTTGACTATTTCATGTCGAGTCACTTCTTGTGTCGGGTACCTGTGGAGGGTACACCACCGGTGGAGGTGTATCTTCTACCTATTGTGACAGACATATTTTCCAATTATTGTGCATACCGTACTGCCCTTATTGGGTTTATACTCCTCTATATGTCTCTCTGAATGTTGCCAAGATGCAAACTACCTACCTGTGATATTCTTTGAACCTACAAGTCCACTTACTTCTTCTGGTCATACCATTGCTTTAGGTATCTTTTCCTATATTTCCATTTTAATGTTTGAATAGTAATAAAAATTTTAATTTTTAAGACGAATTTTGTTCTTTTGCATCTGTTGTTGTTTATAGAGTTACAAACTGTCCCGTTTCACCATGGACAACAACGGTACCTGACGGTCCCCTTTGACTACAATGGGTCTGTCATTTTGATGGAAAAAATAGCGCTATTTTTTTCCATCGTTCCTGGTGGAACTTGCAACAATGGTTCAGAATGGAATCTCCAACGCTGCTGTGGACCAAGCCTTACATGTCCATATGTACATCTAGAAGAATGGCAAAATATGTGACATTTGGTCATTGTGGGACTCTTTGCAGCCAGATGGCCTTTCCCTCCTAAATGTATTTTTTTTCCCCCTCCAAATCCGAAGAGTCCACAAAGCTTTTAAAGACCACATTGACACTAAGAAAACCTATAGGTCACTCAGAAGACCCTGTGTTGGAGCATCTGGTCTCTTCATCTGTCAGTGTTTGGTGTTCATCAGTCTTCACTATTCAAGAAGACCCAACAGAAATCAAGATGCACCAAGTTGCTGACAGTCGAGTTGACATTCGAAGTCTGAGCACGCAGCCAACAGTGGAAATCAGGTGCCTGCCGAAGACAATCAGCTTGGTTCACATGCGTCTGGGACGTGTTTTGATGGCTCAATTCCAGATTTCACAGCTATTTAAAAGTAGTCTTGTATAGCTGATCCTTGTCTCGGAACTCAGCACAACTTAATTCATTTCAGTCTTTCTTTATAGAAACACCCTTTTAACCCCTCCCTTCATTTTCATGATTTGCATCACTACGGAGACGGGAATGCATGCAAGAAACTTGCAGCCCCCTCCCGGGGGGTCTTGAACCTTGGTACCCCCCCCTCATCCTCAGTACCTATTATTCTGGCTGTCCTAGCTGCGGCTATTTTTTACGATAGACTTACTCAATTGGAATTTAAATGCCTCATCATTATTTACTAAGAGAATGGGGAAAAAACTGCATTTTCTACCAAATTATAACAACTCCAGCAAAAATGAATGGAAGTATGAAAACATCTCTGATCAATGCATTATGGCCTCCAACCTAGACCTGTCAACAAGGCATTAGATCATAAAAAATTTTATTAGTGAATGCTATGTTTCTTAGTAGTGTGTGTATAAGGTACAATTTTTGATAAGAGTTTTTTGCTTATTTTGAATTTTAGCTTATTTTGAACTGAAATGCTGAGATTTAGGTGATGAATTACTACGCAGGTTTAGACTCACCAAAGGTGAACCTTTACTAAATTTTATATTTTATCATTAGAAGTTGGACATGACTCTACCTATGGTGATGGAAGGGAAGCTGTTGCACAAGGGCTTGAATGCCTATAGTCCTAAAGACCTACGACATGTATGTACGGGGCTGCACCAGTTTTTTGTTGTCCTTTCATCCCAAAAAACTGGCGCAGTCCTGTTCTCTCGATGTACGAGCAGGCGCACTCCAGTGAATTTTAGACCAAGACAGTTCTCATACATGTGGCCCTAAAAGTCTAAATTTTATACATTTGCGCTGCAACGCCATTTTCTGCAACCAATAACATTTTGGTTTTCTTAGGTATGGGCTTGAGTGGTGGTGCATTTTTTGTGGGCTGAAATGCACATTTTATTGGCACCATTTTGAGATACATGTGACTTTTTGATCACTTTTTATTGAAAAAAAATTTTCGACATGAAATGACTCGGATTTTTACGAATGCAGCAATAGCAATTAGGTATAACGTTTTTATTGCTTTTTATTTGTAAAATTACAAAAGGGGGTAATTTGAACTTCTAATATTTTTTATATTTTAAATCTTTTTATTTTTAACTTATGCATATAATCGTCCTAGGATACTTGATTACTAGAGGGAATGTATGTTAGTACATCGTTCAGCATTATGTGTATAATTCAGAATGGTGTACAAAGATAGCGCTCCTTTGACTTCGTGCCTATGGCAAGAAGTCGTAGGAGCAGTAAGCCGAGTCATAGCAGCAGTAAGCTGGCAGCCAAGAAAGCTGTCTTAGGCTTGTGACTGCCGAAGCATTTATTCGGCACCCCACGGCAAGGTCCTTGAGAGGGATGTGGGGTGGAACAGTGCTGTGCATTTATTTATAAGCCTCGTCTGCGATCGCCACACCTTCTAAGTGGTTAAACAGCAGAGATCGGAGCTGGCTCCAATCTCTCTATTTAGTGGTGGGTGTCAGCTGTACCTAACAGCTGGCACCCCCCACATATGAAGCAGGTTCAGAGAATGAGCCGCTACATACTTCCGTAGTGTTGTCATGACGTTCTAGTAGGTCATGGTGCGCTAAAGGATTAAACACAGATTTAACTAAACTTGTGAAAAAATTAAAGTTCAGGACTTCCAATTTTTTGATCTTTCATATTCTTAACTGTAACCATAATCCTAACCTTAAATAAGGGTTAGAGTAGTTTAATAGATTTAAGGGGGTTAACTGGTTCGGTGACATGTTTAGTCTATTGTCCATCATTTTTGGTTACCATAACATTGAGCCTATGTTGAAGTAACTGAAAATGATGTTGGACATGACTTCCAATGTCAATTCTGGTTACCATAATATTGGACCCATGTTGGAGTAATCAGAAATGACATTGGACGGATAATCGGATGTTGGACATGACTTCCAATGTCAATTCTGGTTACCATAATATTGGACCTATGTTGAAGTATCTGGGCGTGATGTTGGACATGACTTACAGTGTCAGTTCTGGTTACCATAATATTGGGCCTATGTTGGAGTAATCAGAAATGACATTGAAAGGATCATCGGATATTGGACCAGAAGTTTGGCCGCTACAAAAGCATTGAATCACTGGACCGGTAAGTTAACCTCCTAAAACCCCTTATACAACTCTAACCCTAAGTACTAGGGTGAGGATTGTGGTTGATTTCTTGATGATTTCTAAAAAAATGAATTGGATCTGACTCGAATCGAAGCACTCAGATTGGGGCTGAATTTGACGTTGACCTGAAGCCAAAGTTCAACACTGGGGAGCCTGGTTACAGATATTGCATTTTGGCTTCTGTTTAGCTTCTAGTGTTCAGTTACAATGAGAAAGTCCAAAATGTAAAACTGAAGATAATTTTTAAACCATTTGTGGAAAATTTAGTTTGGTGTATCAATGAATTAAAAAAAACAATGTAGACAAATACATAGGCAGAAAAACTTTAGAAAACAATTTATTTTTGGTCAGCAAAATATAACAAAAATAGATTTGAAACCCAAACAATTCACAATGTGAAGATCGGGGCCTATTCCGTATTTGGGCAGATGTTACTAGAGACAGACCGAAACATGGTAAAAACCTAGTCGGCCATCAGTGCTGGAGAGAGCGAGTGTGGAGGCAGGCAAATCACCGGCTCAAGGCGCCTTGGGGACTCATGAAGTAGTCAATGAAGGCTTCTCTCACATGGACTGCTGTACTTGAAGGACACCCTACTTGCAACGACAGTGGCAAATTAATAAAAAAGTGGACTGTGTCTCCTCTTCCACATTTTATAGTCCCGCACATAATTATGTAAGACACAGGCCGCTTTAAAACCCTCCACTTAGCCAACAGAATACCAAAGGCGCGTTCAACAAATTTGTGTGCACGGCTTAAATGGGCATTAAATACCCACCTCTGCACATCCAGTCCCCTCGGGGGAAAGGGATGCAGCATGTTGGTCATCAACGGGAAATATGGAGGAAAATTGGAGAAGACTCATTATCTCTAACAAGATTAGCATTTGTTTACAGATCAGCAATGATTTTCACTCCTCCGAGGACTTGTAGCTTTTGTTTACTGAAAATGACATCTCCTGCAGTTATTTCTCTGTAATGGCTCAGCTAGTTATAGAGGAGCTAAATCTGCTGATTGCTGCTACAGAACCACTCAAAGCCTGTGAAACAGCATGGTAAGAAAAACCCTTTCATTTTCTGAGGTCTGAGTGAGGTCTAAGTGACTTTTAATGATCTTGGTCTAGAGTCTATATGACTTCTGAAAGTCTGAGTCCGGGGTCTAAATGAATTTTGAAGAATCCTTCTGGAGTCTAAATTAATGTGAAGGACTGGGGGAGAGGGGGCTCTATGCATTATACTTCCCAAAAATGATAATGCGAGAATGGGTAATGGTAAGAGAAACAGAATGTGCAGGCTAGGGGAAATGCTATCCCAGGAGTAAAATTTGCCCTGTGCACCATAGGGCTTCAGTTACAACACTGTGTCTATGTAGGTAATCTTGTTGACGTTATGTCAATGTATATTTGCATGCATTTGTGCAGTCTATGGCACTGTTATACATTCAGTCCCCGACTTACACTGTTCCGACTTACATCTGTCCCCTAGTTACAAACGGAGACATATGGGCATGCTGGCATGTGTAGTTCCATGTTCTTTAGCAGGTAGTAGCTGTTGACTGACAAGTTCCAGCATGCCACAGCAGCACATGAGGTGAAAATGAGATAAAATCTTCTTAACAGAGAGCAAAACAAATGTAAAAACCCTTCCCTGCACTATACAAAACTAAAAAAAAAACAACTTTTGTGCTTGAGTTAAATTTAATAAATATAGCTGTTCTGACTTACATACAAATTCAACTTAAGAACAAACCTACAGTCCTTATCTCGTTCATAACCCGGGGACTGTCTGCATATATTTTCTATGGTATCATGTGTAGATAATAACGTAACAGATAAAAGGTTATATTACCTCCAACTATGTTTGACCGTGTCAGAGTACTAAATTTACATGAATCCATCACGTCTCTTGGTGTTTAGGAAACAGTGTGAATTGGGATTGGGCAAGTGTATAATGGTATGGTCCAAACTAGCTGGCTATGGGCAGATTAAGTCAAGGTCGATTGACCTGTGCTAATTGTAGTTGTTCATGGAGATAATTGATCATTCTTCTTTGCCATCTTATTAGAAACCGGAGGTATTTAGACTATTATACCGCATGTGCGCTACTTTCAGGACATAGCTCTTTAACCCCTTAACAACCGTGCGGCTTTCTTTTGACGTTGCTGCAGACATCGGGGTTTGTGGCTCCTAGGTCCATGGTAGTGCTGAGAACAGAGCTGTACTTCACAGCCCTGTTCCCAGTGTCAGGGAGCAGGGGAAACCTCCGCTCCCCAATGCTTAACCCTTTGATTGCCGCGGTTCGTGACCGCAGCGTAATCAAAGGGCTTTCCCTTGCTCTGTCGGGTGATCGACACTTCCGGTGACCCGATAGAGCCCAGGGAACGGCTGCACCGTCCACCCTGGGGACCTGGAGTAGCCCAAGGGCTGTCTGTGTAACAAGCCAGTGATCAGGGCAGACTGTGTGCTAGCCTGACTGCTGCCTGTGTCAAACTGACAGAGATTATAATGTATTAGCATATATGAATATGTAAATTCATTACTAAGTATAAAAAAAAATTAAAACAGCTATCCCTTCATAAGATTTAAAAAAAGTAAAAAACAAAAAAGTGTAGAAAAATAAATAAAATAAATAATAAAAATAAATGATAAAAAATAATTGTGCCTACCTTACACACACAAAAAAAAACTACACATATTAGGTATCCACACCACCGTAATAATCTGTAGAATTTATCTAACAAGTTATTAAGTGGGAACTGTGAATGGTTTAAAAATAATTTAAAAAACTAAAAAAAATATATATTTTTTTTAAATTGAAAAAAAATTCTGTAATAATTTCTAAATGAACTTAAACTATTCACACAAAAAGTACAACTTGTCCCGAATAAAACGAGGCCTCATCCAACTGCGTCATTGAAAAATATAAAAGTTACGACTGTTGAAACGCAAGGAGGCAAAAACTAAAAAAGTGCGCTGGTCATTAACTACTTTTCAGGCGTTCGGCTTAAGGGGTTAAAACCATCCAAGTGTTCGCACCAAAACAAGCAGCCATTTGTGCAATATCCATAAATAACATGGCCACTGACTTACTCGTCTGCCAATGGAATGAAGTCAGATGTGACTTCACCGTGTTTATGTGCTCTAGTTACAAATCTTACCAGCGGGATATTCCTATATTTGTTATAGGTTGTTGAACTTTAGGAGGAGAAGGATTCCAGTTCTGAGCTTTCTACAGGTCACACATTGTAGGTTTCCACACAGAGGATAGCATTTATCCTAACCCCGCTATATAGAGGAATACTTTACCTGATAAACAAGAGGAGATTCATCGACCAGGAATATGTACATTTTACCACTAAGCGACTACCACGTGATCTGAATACAGAAATACCAGCAGTCCAGCCATCAGAAAATAAACATCAGGGCTGTACGTCTGTGAACCTGCCAACATCGATAAAAAAGCCCAAGGATGTGTGAGTCTGATGCTGCGAATACAATAATAAACCCACAGGAGTCTGTATTTACAGGGAAACCTATCTCAATAGCGCGAGCATGGTTTAACGGGGTGAAAGAAAAATGGAGCATCTTGGGATCATAGCATATTTTGGAATAAACATTTTATTTTGAAAACTTTTTGCTTTACAAAGGTCTAAAGTTAAGAGAAAAAAACAACATAAGCAAAAAATACATGAATAATAACGGTATTGAAGACTCAAACACTCAAACCTGTCAGCTACTGTATGCTGCCGGAACAATGGACAGCATGAAATAGCTGCAGGTTAACCAGGGTACAAAACTTACATAGTTACATAGTGAAATAGTTTGTAAGGCGGAAAAAAAAAAACGTCCACCCAATTCAGCCTATTGTGTTATAATTAGAGATGGGCGAATTTCTCAAAAATTTGATTGGGTACTTCGCCAATTTTTTCCTACAAAATTTTTTCGGTCCGAATTACTTCGGGACGAATCGCGAAAAAAAACGGCTATTTCCGGGCGCACAAGCCTGCAGGGGTGCTGAAACTTTGGGCCCATGCTTAAAATCCCGGGGGGACTTGGTTTGGTCTTCATACAATGTTGTGTTTTAGTATGAAACACATATACTGCCGCCGCTTTTAGAATCGCTTCACTAAAAAAATTCCCGGGCACTTAAGAGGGCAAAAAAAACTGCCCAAAAAACGGGGGGGAATTTTCCGAAAAAAGTATGGCAGGAAGCGGGAAAAAAACAAGCTGAGGGCTACGATCCTAACCAACGTCAAAGAAAACAGTAGTAGTTCCCCGGAAGCCACCACAACGCAGCCAAAAGGGGGACGTCAAGCAGGAGCCCCCTGCAAGGCCACAGCATTCAATGTCCAAACCCCCCATGTGTTGACCACCACAGCATACACTTTCCCCCAATAAATGACAACCCAACCAAAAGACGGGGGGGTTTGTCCACAAAACCCCCTTTTTGGCAGGGCCCGGGCAGGGTGGGGGGCTCTCTCTTCTAAATCCACCTTGTCCCGTTTTACCACAGCCAGAAACTATGTGCGTGGCCTCTCCCCCACTAACAGTGAGGACCACAAAATTGAGGACAGGGGCAGCAAGAGGTGGGAAGACACGGTTCTTGCAAAAGGGGCAAATAGTATGGGGAAGGTTGCAAGGGGGGGTTATGTTGAAGCGGTCGGGCTTTGTAAGGAACCAGTTGAGGAGGACGGCGGTACGGGAAACACAAATCGATTACCGACGACAGGGACCCCGGGAAGAAGCAGGCGGCGGGACAAGTTACTGGGGCCCCAGCAAACAGGAAAAAAAATGCCCCCCAAATGGGAAAAATTTAATCCACTCCTTTGCCCCCCCTTTTTTCCCGGGAAGAAATGGCGCCCTACCGGTCCCTACCCCACTACCCATTGTCCCCCGCCCCGGGGCATTCCCTTAACTCTACATTAAGTTTTAGGGAAAAGGGGGGAGAACAAGGGGTTTAATGACAACAACTGGATCTTGGGCATAGAGAGTTTAATGTTGGGGGGGAGATGTAAAGTTGGGTGTCATCAGCAACGGGGGTTTTGAAAGCCCTTGATGCATCATGACCCAGATTTAACATGTACAAGGGTTTTTTCATTTTCTAGGGGAAGAGAGCGCCTTGCGTGCCCCGGGGTGCGCAGCCCAAGTCGGTAGTGTGGCCCGGGAGTCACAGGGGGGCACAGTACGGGTTTGGGGGCCAAACGGCCATGATTTAGACCCCCCCTTTTTCAGGGCCCAAAAGTAGCGGCACAGGGGCTCCCGGTCAGCGGCGGGGAACGTCAGTCAGTGCAGCGCTTTGGTGGTAAACACCACTCGCGGGTTCCAGTTTTTTGCTAAGACCCAGAGAGGCAACTACTATATGGAATCGTGGCCAAAAGTAAAGCGTGACCTAACATTAGTATCACGGCCCGCACAAAACAGCAGTGTCACCATACTGTTCAGAGTGGTGGTCCATCCTTTTCCCAACACGAAACACCCCGTGGGCCCCCATTTCAGGAGTCATGGCTTCACCACCTCTGCCGAAGAGAAACCCTGCTTTTACATCATCTAACCGCAACCCAGACGATTGCCAAGAGAAGCAGATGGTTAGCCATCCCTAATGAGAAGCGACCGTGCCCTGGAAATTGGGGGGTAAGCAGCCCCCCCTTTTCAATGGGGGGCTCTGACCATTCAAAGAACTGCCAGGAAACTGGGTTTTCCCTTTAGCCATTGTAAAGCACGGGGAGGGGCTCCTCAGACCACCGAAGCGTAGTACAGCCCCGGGGGGGGTGTCTAAGTAGGTCCCGGGTTTTCACCAACCTCCCCAAGGCAAAGGGGCTTTCTGCGGCGGAGCCCTTTAGGTGCTACCCCCGGCGCGACTAGCTTGCGGTGGCAGCCGAGGGCGCAGCGAGGTACCGAATCGTAAGACAAACTCGTATTTAAATCGGCCAACAGGTCGGGGGAACGGTGGGGGAGGTCAGGGAAAATACAAAAGGGGCGGCACCGGGAACAGGAACTGATGAACGTGGAAAATTTATGGACGGAATAAATATATTAACAGGGGGAAAATTTTGAACAGGGGAAATTGATAATAGGAATAAATATATTAACAGGGGGAAAATTTTTGAACAAGGGAAATTTATGAAAAGGTAACAGGGGGGGCCTCCCCTTTTTTTACCTTTTAAAAGGGGGGAAACCCCCTTTTTTATACAAAGCCAGTTTTTTCGCATTGCTTTTTTTCTTTTTTTTTTGTACCCTTTCCGTTTTTTCTGAATTCCCTCAATAATGGCACAGAATCAAAAAAAAGCACAAAAAATTCCTGTAGTTATGGTCTCCTTCTTCAAGTTCCTAAAGCTGCATTTGAAAAAACTGGTGTAAGCAGAAAAGGATTCCAAAACCCCCATGTTTATACTTCATATGTTTGATCGTCACGCGTCCCCCTCACCCCGGGCTAGCAGCGCGCCCACCGGGCCACCCCCTAGAAGGCGCGCCCAAACCCCGGGCTGGGGCGGCTGAAGCCGCGGTTACGGGGGGCGGAAGCGGGGGGCTGGAGGAATGGGAGGTGTATTTAAGCCTCCCCTTCCGGGTGCGGCCTTTCGCGCCGGACCCCGCTGAGTAGGGCCCCCGGCCGGCGGCTCGCCCGGGATGTCCGGAACAAATAGAGGGGCCCTGGGGCGCCCGGAAAACAACCCCGGGGGGCCCCCTGGCTAAAACGGCGGTGCGGGATCTAGGGGCCGGGGCCGGGGGCCCGGTCGCCGCGCCCCGGGCCGGCCCCCTTTTCGGGTGTCCCAGGGCCCGAGGGAACTTTTAAGGGGGAGCATTCTGGCCCGGGGGGGGGGGTCGGCCGCCCCCGCGGGCAGTGTGGGCGGCCGCAGGGGTGCGTGACTCCGGCGGTATCGGGGGTAGCGGCGTGGGCCGCAGGCGCCGGGCTCGCCCCCCGCAGCGGCTGAGCCCGGAATACACCCCCAGGGCTCGCCGTCGCCAGCGGAGCCCTTCTGGGGACCCTTCAGGCCGGGTGGGCAGGCTCCAATCTGGGGGCCGGTCTACCCGGTCTGGGAGGAATCCGAGTAGGCCGGCGGGCCCTACGGAGAGCGGTGGGTCGGGGCCTCGGTCTGGGGCGCGAGCGGCCGCTGCTCCTGTTTCTTCAATTCGGTCTGTGGTGGCGGTGGCCCCGCCTGGCGAAGTACCGGTCGGGGGGGCCACCAGGCGGCGGCAGAGCGGTCAACGACGGGAGGCTTCCCCCGGGGCTGGAGAGGACGGCAGGAGGATTGACGGGCGACGGTCGGTTGGCCCCGGCACACTTCCAGATTATGCAGGTTCCCCTTCCCCGCGGCTTGCGCCGGTCGGCCTCCCCTTTTTGGGTTCTGAAGGCCTTGACCCGGGCCGTCGGGCGTCGATCGACGTCGGAGGTTTTCGGCGAGACGGCGACCAGGATTCCGGGGTAGCGGCTGGTGGGTCCACAGCCCCCACGCAGCCTGGTGAGTATATGTCTTTGTCATGTACGTTTCCACCTATTTTTAGATCGCAAGGGGGGCAGGTCGGTAGTGGGTCGCCCACGCTTGGATCGGGGGGGCGCGTTCGTGAGGATCTGGGGGGATCGCCGGCGGAGGCTGGTGTTTTAGCGACGGCGTTGCGGGATTTGTTGGCGAGGTTTGAAGTTCGGGAGCGGGTGGTTGGGGGGGGGTCTCCGGTGGATGCTTGGGTGGGTTCGGCTGTATTGCCAGTGTCTCCTCTGGTTGAGCGTCGGGACGAGGGGTCGCTGGCCCGGGGGCCCTCAGTGGAGTAGAGCGGGGGCGTGACTGGTTCGGTGACGACAGAGAAAATCCCGCAAGAGAGTGTCAGTTGGATGACAGGGCAAACGGGGAGGCGTACGTGTGCTTTGAAGGCCCGCTAGGGGCACATTTAAAGTCAGAGGTGAGAGAGAAGATCTGGAAGGACGAGTACGTGGAGATCTTCTCATTATTGCCTTTAGAGAAGTTCAACTTAGACAAGGGGAAAAAAGATGAGAGCAAGAAGGAAGAGGAGGAGAAGCGCAGGTGGCGACTCATTCCGCAAACGTTTGCTAACTGGCTGCAGGCGTTTGCGATACTTGCGAGTGTCATCGGGGAGAAGGCGCCCGAGAATTGTTCGGGTCTCTTTTGCTATATGGATGCGATTGGGGAAGCGCATCGGGCTTATGGGGGACAAGCATGGCTACGTTATGACGAACAATTTAGTCAGCGGAAGGCGGTTCGCCCTTCAATCAGGTGGGACCATAAGGATATTGGTCTTTGGTTGAAAGTCATGGCCCCGACGAAGTTTGGGCAGCCCTTTCTTGGGGGGGCCGGTTCGTCCGGCCAAGGGGGGGAGCAGTGGGGGTAGTGGGTCAGGATCCCAGCCCGGTGCCTCGAAAGGTGGGGTTTGCTGGGCGTTTAACGGGGGGCAGTGTAAGTTCGGGTCCGGTTGCCGTTTCAGACACGTGTGCTCCTTCTGCGCTGCGCCGTCCCACCCAGTTACCCGTTGTTTTAAAAAGGGCCGGAGCAAAGGGGCCGGTGCGGGTGCTCAAGGGGGTGACTCCGGTGAAGCTGGGCGAGATGGAACCTTTTCTAGCCCGCTATCCGGATAGGGGAACGGCGGACCTGTTGGCCGCCGGGTTTGGGCAGGGATTTGTAATCCCGCCTCCCGGTCACGCGGTACCTTTTTCGACTAAAAATCTAAGGTCAGCACATGAGCATCCTGAGGTAGTGTCCGAAAAATTGGCGAAGGAGGTGTCGCTTGGACGGATGGCTGGTCCGTTTAAAGCCCTGCCTTTTCCTGACCTGGTGGTGTCTCCTCTAGGGGTAGTTCCTAAGAAGGAGCCTGGTAAATTTCGGCTCATTCACCATTTGTCCTTTCCAAAGGGCCAATCGGTGAATGATGGTATAGCACCGGAACTGTGTTCCGTGGTGTATACCTCCTTTGATGAAGCGGTGTCCTTGGTGCGGAGGCATGGGCGGGCCGCGCTGATGGCCAAGGCAGATATTGAGTCGGCGTTTCGCCTTTTGCCGGTTCATGAAGATAGTTTGAAGCTGTTGGGGTGTTTTTGGGATGGGGAGTTTTTTGTCGATCGTTGCTTACCGATGGGCTGTTCGCTTTCGTGTGCCTATTTTGAGGCGTTTAGCACGTTTTTGGAATGGGTGGTTAGGGATGTTTCGGGGTTGAGTTCCATCATCCATTATCTGGATGACTTCTTTTGCGTGGGGCCGGCGGGATCGCCAGTATGTGGCTCTTTGCTAGTGTCATTGGGTTGGGTGACTGATCGCTTTGGCGTCCCTCTGGCGCCCGACAAGACGGAAGGTCCGAGTACCTGTTTGAATTTTCTAGGTATATGCATTGACTCCGTGAGGATGGAGTGCAGGTTACCTCCGGATAAGTTAGGTTCTTTGCGGCAAGAGGTTTGCCGGGTAGTGGGTTTACGCAAGATTCCCCTGAGAGAGCTGCAGTCTTTGTTAGGGAAGCTCAATTTTGCGTGCAGGATCATGCCGATGGGGCGGGTTTTCTGTCGACGGTTGGCCGGTGCAACAGCGGGAGTGACAAAGCCGCATCATTTCGTGCGCTTGACCTGTGAACACAGGGAGGACTTGCGGGTGTGGGCGAGTTTTTTGGACTCGTATAACGGGCGGTCAATTATCTTGCATGAGGAATTGTCTAATGAGGAGTGTGATATTTTCACGGATGCGGCTGGGAGTACAGGTTTTGGGGCCATTTGTGGGGTGCGGTGGTGCGCGGCTCCTTGGCCTGTGTCGTGGCGCGGCCTTGCGGTCATGAAGAATCTGGCCTTCTTGGAACTGTTTCCTATTGTAGTGGCGTTGGAATTGTGGGGCGACATTTTCCGGGATCGGAAGGTTCGCTTCTTCTGTGATAATTTGGGGGTAGTCTTGGCGATTAACAACCTGACTGCCTCTTCGCCACCGGTAGTACGTCTGTTACGTATGTTAGTTTTGCGGTGTTTAGAGCTCAATTCATGGGTGAGGGCGGAACATGTCCCTGGGGTCCAGAATGCCATCGCTGATTCTCTTTCTCGGTTGCAGTGGGACCGGTTCCGGACTTTGGCTCCGTCGGCAGCAGAGCACGGGGAAGAGTGCCCCAGTCACCTATGGACCGTGGCCTTCGGGACGCAGACCAGCTGATTCGGGCGTCCTTGTCAGGTGGGACCTGGGCTGCTTATGAGGCAGCCTGGGTGCAGTGGTCAGATTGGATTGGGTATCTGGGTGATGTGGTGTCGGAGGAAGACCACATTGGGGCTCTGCTTTGTTGGCTGGGGCGGGTCCAGGGGCTCGGTTGGTCGGTGTCTCGGGTCTCGAGGTTTATATCCGGGTTGGCTTTCGGGTTTAAAATGAGGCGGCTGCGTGATATAACTAAGGATTTCGTGGTCTCCCGGGCTCTCCGAGGTTATAGACGGGGCCGGGCGGTAAGAGACTCTCGGCGCCCGGTGGTTTTCGCCCTGCTGGTTCGGCTTGGCGGGGTGTTAGGGGAAGTGGCCAGCTCGGGCGATGAAGTAGTGCTTTTCCGGCTAGCGTTTGCCTTGGCGTTTTTTGGTGCATTACGTGTGGGAGAGCTGGTGTCCCCTAGTCGGTTGCGAGGGGGGGGCCTACAACAAGAGGACGTGTCGGATCTCGGGGATGCCATCATGTTTTGGATACGTCGGTCAAAGACGGATCAGGCCGGCAGAGGGAAGCAGGTGACCCTGAGGTCGGTCCCGGGGTCCACGATGTGCCCGGTGCGGTGCTGGCGGGAATTTCTGGCGTTGCGCAGGGTTGAACAGGGGCCGCTCCTGCGGCATGCAGATGGGACTTTCCTCTCACGTTTCCAGTTCACTGCGGTATTTAGGCGTTGTTTGGGGGCAGTGGGGCTTGACCCTGCTTCTTTTGCTCCGCACTCCTTTCGGATTGGGGCAGCTACTGAGGCTGCGGCCTGGGGCCTCGGTGCGGAGGTGGTTCGCAGGATTGGGAGATGGGAGTCGGATAGGTTTCGACTGTATATCCGGCCGCATTTGGTGGCTTGAAGTTAACGGGGTTGCGGGGGGTTGTAAAGGGGAGGGTTTCCTCGGGATGGCTAGTGTCAGCTTGTCTTTCTTTGTTCTGCAGTGCGTCCTCCGTTCCTGGTTTGGATCCTGGGCCATTCGTACGTTCATTGGGGTGCCGAGCGAGCGGACATGCGGCCTGATGGCCGTCAATTGGGCTTCCCTCGGAACGTCGCGGTGGTTCGTTGGCTCGGTCAGCGTGGGATGCGTTGGCTAGGTGTAGTCCCGGAGGTTACACGATTTGCAGCCCTGGATAGACCTCCGGATATTCTGGTCCTACATGTAGGGGGCAATGATTTGGGGTCTCTGACTTTCAGAGAACTTGTGCGGCATATCAAATACGATTTGCTGCGATTATGGAGGTCCTTTCCAGGCATGGTCATTGTCTGGTCTGATATCGTGTTTCGGCATCATTGGAGAGGAGCTCGTTCGGTGGAGAGGGTGAACAAGGCCAGGGTTAAGGTGAATAGGTCGGTGGCAAAGTTTGTGGCTAGGAATGGGGGGGTGTTTGTCAGGCACTTGGAATTGGAGGAGGGAGTAGACAATTTTTGGAGGTCTGATGGGGTCCATCTGACGGCTGTCGGCTTGGACCTATGGGCGCTGGGCCTTCAGGAAGGCATTGAGAGAGCGCTAGGCCTGGTGGGGGCCTCGCATGCATGAGGCTTCATGGCATGCTCGTGGTGGCGGCGGGGGTTCTTGGAATTGGACGAGGAGATACGGTGAGGGAGTCATTCGGGGTATGATTCCCTCCTAGTTTTGAGAATGGTGAATCGACCTGGCGAAGGTGGTGGGCTCTTGCAGGCTGGAATCCCTGCAGAGCAAAATGGGTGAGCCATCTTGTATGGCTTTAGGACCCCCGAGCCAGTGGAGTACGGCTGGGGGTAAGTGGTGTTTTTGGTTCCCTTCGGGGATTTGGTCGCCAGGTCGTAGGTTGGTTGGTTCCAAGGACCTCTGCCCCACTTGGTTGTGGTGTTCCTGGAGTTAAAGTTTACAGTTATATGGGTATATGTATGTAATTATATTTATGTTGAGGTATGTATATATATATGTATATATAATGGTATGTGGGGGTTGTGATGGAGTTGCATATATACATATATATATATATATATATATATATTGGAGAGTTTATGTTATATTTTTATATGGCAATTTATTTATGTTGTATTTTGTTAATAAAACGGCTGCTGTGGCCAATTTTATCCAACCTGTGTGGTATGTGCTCATTTCAAGGGGGTCACAGCAGGGAAGGGTAAAGACCGTGGGGGGTGGTGGGGTTGGGCTTAGAGCGCATCAGCGCTGCAAGGGTCAAGCAGCGCGCCGGACCGGGCCACGCCCCCTAGGGGAGGCGCGCCACGACCCGGCGGGCTGGGCGCGGCTGAAGCCGCGGTGTACGTGCGGCCGGAAGCGGAGGCTGAGCGGAAGTGGTGAGGTGTATTTAATGCCTCCCCTTCCGGCCGTGCGGCACTTTCGCGCCGAGACCCAGCTGTCCCACCCTCCCTCCCTAGTTGGTTTTTAGGGGAAGCAAGTCTGAGGTCGTCATGGTAGTCGTTGGCGGCGGGGGTTCTTGGAATTGGACGAGGAGATACGGTGAGGGAGTCATTCGGGGTATGATTCCCTCCTAGTTTTGAGAATGGTGAATCGACCTGGCGAAGGTGGTGGGCTCTTGCAGGCTGGAATCCCTGCAGAGCAAAATGGGTGAGCCATCTTGTATGGCTTTAGGACCCCCGAGCCAGTGGAGTACGGCTGGGGGTAAGTGGTGTTTTGGTTCCCTTCGGGGATTTGGTCGCCAGGTCGTAGGTTGGCTGGTTCCAAGGACCTCTGCCCCACTTGGTTGTGGTGTTCCTGGAGTTAAAGTTTACAGTTATATGGGTATATGTATGTAATTATATTTATGTTGAGGTATGTATATATATATGTATATATAATGGTATGTGGGGGTTGTGATGGAGTTTCATATATACATGTATATATATATATTGGAGAGTTTATGTTATATTTTTATATGGCAATTTATTTATGTTGTATTTTGTTAATAAAACGGCTGCTGTGGCCAATTTTATCCAACCTGTGTGGTATGTGTTCATTTCATGGAGGGGGGGTCACTGCAGGGAAGGTTAAAGACTGTGGGGGGTGGTGGGGTTGGGCTTAGAGCGCATCAGCGCTGCAAGGGTCATGGTATACAGAGGCTTACCGCTCACCAAAAAACCTCCCATGCCACTCTCCACATGCAAGAAGCAGGGGATATTGGCCCCATTTCTTCGCTGCCAAGTAGCTGCTGACTGCCCTCCTCAAATTGTTCATCCTTGCTGTATAATGGCGCTGAGCCCAGACCACATAGTAGATCTCTGGCTGAGGGAACCGGATGGGACAGAGGCGGGCTGAGGACAGGTGAGGGCCGCTGACCCGCTCCCGGGCCATGCCAACTAAGGGTTGTGTCTGACGTTCCCACCGACTCTTGGCTGGGGTTGTCAGATGTCATCTGGGAGGAAGTGGATGACCTAGTCAACCAATCAAGAACCATTGGGTTGCTGGTCAGCACACGGCCGCTAGATGACAGCGGCAGTTCTGGCCTCACCGAGTGACCCCTGCTGCGACGTCCCCTTGCTGTGCTCCAATCTGGGCCTGCTCCAGGAATGTTTGTGCCTCTGCCACTCGCAGGTACAGAGCCCTGCCACCTCTCTGTCTGACATACTGTTTGTTCTAAAATGTACAGACAATGTTTGATGAAGATATCTGTATATGATCAATACACACCCGGTATTTGACTCCAAATGAACCCACTAAGAAGCTTGGGTAACCCTTGGATATAAACTGCGCTCCACAAATGGTCAGGAAAAATTGACTTGTATGTGCCGTTTAAAAACACTGTGTATTTTACTGAATATAAAAGCACAAACAGGCTTAATTAACCTTCGGATATGAATTATGCTACAGGCAAAATTTCTTCTTTGCCGTTGAAAAAGAACGTTTCTTTTACTAAGTACAACAGCATAACAATACTTAGTTAACCCTTGGATGTAAATTGCGCAAAAGAAATAAGCTGCCAAAAATTACCAGCTTTGTAGCGTGTTACTATGGCGTGTATTTTACGGAACACAACAAGAGAAAAACTTGTAATTAACCTTCGGTTATGAATTATGCTACAGGCAAAATTTCTTCTTTGGAGGTGAAAAAGACGGTTTCTTTTAGTCACCACAACAGCAGAACGCTTAATTAACCCCTGGATGTAAATTGCGCAAAATAGATGAGCAACCAAAAATTAAGTGGTATTTGGATTGTAAAAACGCTGTTTCTTTAACTGAATATAACAGGAACAGGCTTAGATCACCCTTGGATATTCAATGTGCTGTGAGCAGATAGCATTAAAATGTATATGCAGCTGCACTGGACGCACACTGGACTTCAGATCCAATACCCCACAAAATCAGAAATAGAACATTAAGAGAACAGTCTCTGAGACAAGCTGAGACACCCCCCAAAAATCGCTGTGTAAAAATCAGTTCTTTAGTATGAGATATCAGCCGCGGCAGCACCTTCCCTACTCAGTACAGTGAGAGCGGTAATGAGCTCCCAGCGTGGCGCCCGGACTTATATAGTGCGGTGACGTCACAGAATCCCGCCGGTCTCTGATTGGCTTCATCTCTGCACATGTCATGCAGGCTATGCCCTTCTTCCTCCCAGAGTGCTTTGCTCCATGTAGCACCATGTGCTCGCAGCCATTTTATCAATCAAATCACACTTCGTTCACCCGAAGTACCCCAAACTTCGACTTCGTTCAGAACCAAAGTTTTCCTGAAATTCTAAACGAATTCCACTTTGTTAGAATCAATTCGCCTATCTCTAATCCAGACTCTTCTCCAGAATCCTGGTCACTATAACTTGTTATTTTACATCTAGATATGTATCCAGATCCTTCTCCAGAATCCTGGTCACTAGAACTTGTTATATTATTACATCTAGAAATGTCTCCAGAATCCTGGTCACTATAACTTGTTATATTATTACATCTAGAAATGTATCCAGACCCTTCTCCAGAATCCTGGTCACTATAACTTGTTATATTATTACATCTAGAAATGTATCCAGACCTTTCTCCAGAATCCCGGTCACTATAACTTGTTATATTATTACATCTAGAAATGTATCCAGACCCTTCTCCAGAATCCCAGTCACTAGAACTTGTTAAATTATTACATCTAGAAATGTATCCAGACCCTTCTCCAGAATCCCGGTCACTATAACTTGTTATATTATTACATCTAAAAATGTAATCCGACCCTTCTCCAGAATCCTTGTCACTATAACTTGTTATATTATTACATCTAGAAATGTATCCAGACCCTTCTCCAGAGTCCTAGACACTATAACTTGTTATATTATTACATCTAGAAATGTATCCAGACCCTTCTCCAGAATCCTGGTCACTATAACTTGTTATATTATTACATCTAGAAATGTATCCAGACCCTTCTCCAGAATCCCGGTCACTATAACTTGTTATATTATTACATCTAGAAATGTCTCCAGACCCTTCTCCAGAATCCTGGACACTATAACTTGTTATATTATTACATCTAGAAATGTATCCAGACCCTTCTCCAGAATCCTGGTCACTATAACTTGTTATATTATTACATCTAGAAATGTATCCAGACCCTGCTCCAGAATCCCGGTCACTATATCTTTTTATATTACATCTAGAAATGTATCCAGACCCTTCTCCAGAATCCTGGTCACTATAACTTGTTATATTATTACATCTAGAAATGTATCCAGACCCTTCTCCAGAATCCCGGTCACTATAACCTGTTATATTATTACATCTAGAAATGTATCCAGACCCTTCTCCAGAATCCTGGTCACTATAACCTGTTATATTATTACATCTAGAAATGTATCCGGACCCTTCTCCAGAATCCCGGCCATTATAAGTTGTTCTATTATTACATCTAGAAATGTACCCAGACCCTTCTCCAGAATCCTGGTCATAATAACTTGTTATATATTATTACGCTCCAGAAATGCATCCAGACCCTTTTTGAACTCTGTTATTGAATTCCCCATGACAAGTTCCTCTGGCAGAGAGTTCCACAGTCTCACTGCTTTTACAGTAAAGAATCCCCTTCTGTGTTTATGTTGAAACTTTCTTTCCTCAAGACGTAGAGGATGCCCCATTGTTCTGGATACAGCCCTGGGTATAAATAAATCTTGGGAGAGATCTTTATATTGATCTTTAATATATTTAAACGTATTTATTATGTCCCCCAAAGACGTATTTTTTCTAAACTAAATAACCCTAATCTTGCTAATCTTTCTGGGTATTGCAGTCCACCCAGTCCACTTATTATTTTTGTTGCTGCCTTTGTACCTGTTCAAGCTCTACAATGTCTTTCCTGTGCACTGGTGCCCAAAACTGTCCCCAATATTCCATGTGTGGTCCGACCAGTGACTTGTATAAGGGCAGAATAATGTTCTCATCATGTGCATCTATGACCTTTTTAACACACCCCATATTCCTGTTTGTCTTGGCAGCTGCTGCCTGATGCTGGCTGCTACAATTAAGTTTACTGTCCACCAGGATTCCTTCTCCATGTCACTTTTACCCAGCGTTTTTCCATTTAACATATAATCATGTAATGGATTTTTCCCACCCATGTGCATAACCTTGCATTTATCTGTGTTAAACCTCATCTGCCATTTCCCTGCCCAGGCTTCCAACTTATCCAGATCCCTTTGTAATAACATATTATCCTCTATTGTGTTGATTACTTTACAGAGCTTAGTATCGTCTGCAAAGATCGATATTCTACTGTGCAATCCCTGTGTAAGATCATTAATGAAAATATTAAAGAGGATAGGGCCCAATACTGACCTCTGTGGTACCCCACTAGTAACAGGGATCCAGTCTGAGTATGCACCATTAATCACCACCCTTTGTTTTCTATCACAGAACCAGTTACTTACCCACTTGCACACATTTTCCCCCAGTCCAAGCATTCTCATTTTACTTACCAACCTTTTATGTGGCACCGTATCAAATGCTTTAGAAAAATCTAGATATATGACATCCAGTGCCTCACCCCGAACCAGTCTAGCACATACTTCCTAATAGAAGCTGATGAGATTAGTCTGACAGGACCGATCCTTCATGAACCCGTGCTGAAACGGCGTTATACATTTATTTTCAGTGAGATACTCCAGGATAGCATCTCTGAGAAAACCTTCAAACATTTTACCTACAACAGAGGTTAAGCTTACTGGCCTATAGTTTCCAGGATCACTTTTTGACCCCTTTTTGAATATTGGCACCACATTTGCTATGCGCCAATCCTTTGGGACATACCCCGTTATTAGACAGTCCGTAAATATTAAGAATAGGGGCTTATCTATGAAATTACTTATCTGTTCTCTAATTCTCTGTTGTTTTAGTTCAGCTCCGCATCAGTCTTGCAGTGAGTTCTATTCCTGAGTTCTCTTTGGTTGTTCTAAGCGGTTTTGGTTAGGGTCAGCTAAGCTGAGGGACATTAGTAGGGTTATAGTCAAGAGTGGAATAGGGCCAGGGGAATCTGGTGTTAGATCTAGCTTTAGGGACAGGTTAGGGGCAAAATAAAGGTAAGCTAGCTGTTAGGTCAGATATTGTTTGGTTTCTTGCTTCTGGATTCAAGTCATTTCTCCTTACATCACTATCCATGCTCTTGTCATTAACAGCCTTGTGGTCCATGATTGATTGGTAAGTCTTTGCATTTACTTTTGATACACGCCTCATATTTCCTGCAAACGACTGATGTTGGCTTCATTTCCATTATAATTTTTTTTGGGTTTCCATTCAAACACACATTATAAGAAAACCCCTTTTTAAAGGGTAACTTTGAGGCCAATCACTGGCCACTAGAGTCTACTTCTTATGGGTTGATCCACAAAAAAACTTATTAGTTTATCGAAATATGCCCTTGTTTTGAACCCCAAACAATTTGCTAGAAAACGGACTTTAAATATCTTACTCCAGAAAACCCCTTTTGTATTTTATTTTTTCCCCCCCCCCCCCCCTTGAGCAATGGGGTCATGAATCCTAATCTTATCAAAGTTTGGTGAAGCTTTTTTTTTTTGGTGTGCATGGGAGGTGGGTTGTTTTATGGACCTCACTGTGTGGTTTAAATAATATGCTATCTTTATTCTGCAGGTCAGTACAATCCCCCAAAAATATTTTATTTGTATTTGCTTTGTGTTGCCAATAACCTATTTTCTGACTACGGACCTATGTGAGGGCGTGCTTTTTTCCCGACAAAAATTTGTTTTCTTGGTACTTTTTTTCAATTTCTTGTTTACTTTTTGATTACTTTTTATTCCAATTTTTTGTGGACGCACAGCACACAAAAGAAAAAGAAGCAATTTTGGCAGTGGGTATTTTTTATGCCAGTCACCCCTGCGGAAAATAAAGGGTTTTAACCGGGGTCCCCCGACTTTCACCCCTTCGACTTTCATCTGTCCCCTAGTTACAAATGGAGATTATGTTTCATCTTTTTAAAAAATTTGAGACTCTCGGGGTTAAAAATTTTTTATCAAAAGATTTTAAGCTGCCCACGACTTTCAACGTGTCTCAAAAACGGGGCATTTTCCTTGCTACTTTACCTCTCAATCGAGCCAATCGGCCTCTCACGGTCAACCGACCTCCATTTTCAGAGGGGAAAAAATAAAAAACACCCAACCGCAAGCTGCCCTTCTTATAACCCTGGAGGTGGGCGGGGGACAGAAACCCAAAAGGGGCCCCCTTCCTTCCCAATAGGTTTAAAAACATGTACACCAAGTAAACTTTTGTTTTCTGCACACAAAAACAATTTTTAAAAAAACTATGCAAACCGGGGCCCCGGCAGGGCTGCGGCACACATTTAAATTATAAATGTCACCACAACCGCCCCCAGCGCACATTTTTTGCAAAAAGGGCAATACACTACGTCGAAATCCCTAAAGAACATTTTGCTATCTATCAACAAAGAAAAAACTTTGAGACTCTCGGGTTTTTAAAATATTTTTATCAAAAAATGTTTAAGCTGCCCACCCCTTTCCCCAAGGAATTTAAAATCGGGGGAAAAATTTTCCCAGCTATCTTTACCTCTCAATCGAGCCCAATTTACGCCTCTCCCTGGGTCAACCGGCCTCCATTATTCAGAAGAAAAAAAAAAAAATGGGGGCTGCTGGCACTTTTAGTTCCTGTTCCACTTTGATAGTACTGTGGAAAAACAATTCCAGCATGACACAGCAAAACAAATGAGGTGAAAATTAGGTGAAATCTTCTAAAAAGGGGCACAGACAACACTAAAAAGAAAACTATCCAAAACTAAAAAGAGAACATTTTTTGCTGGTTACTTTTTTAAAAACGTTGCATTACACACAAATTCAAATTTAAAAACAAACCTACAGTCCCTACCTGTCTGTAACCCCCGGGGCGCCCCGTAATTTTTTAAAAAAACAGATGCACAGATATCAATTTTATTAACTTTTTCTTTTATTTGTTAAACAGATAAATCTTATTAATATTTATTAAACATATATGTTTTGTTTATATATTTTTTTAAAACTTTTAACTTTTTTTACTTACAATTCTAGTCCCCCCCCCATGGTAATTGATGACTAGGGGGGAGGGGGGGGGGCAATCTTTTGTACACTAATCTGCAATACTAATACAGTATAAAGCAGAATAGTTTACGATTACACATCTCCTTTTACACCCTGCCAATGGCAGGGTGTAATATGGGGAGTAATATGGCAGGCCCGGGAGCCATCATTAGCTGATATGACTACCAGTCAGCATCCCATGATTACATTCCTGGGAAGCCGATTAGGAAATGGTAGGGGACACTCTCCTCCCGCATAACTGCCTATATGCTGCGGTCACATTGACTGAGACATCTAGGTAGTAAAATAACTGGGATCAGAGTTATCTTTGGTCCCGGGCCGCTTAAGGGAGGTGTTGGCTCTAACAAAGGAGATGTTGACACGGTGTATAGCGGCGCATTCCTGTGCATGCAGCTATACGCCTACTGTTGAAAGAACGTGCTGGCCAGTGTGTACATTCAACAGCGATCCGGACAGGCTCCCATTCACTTTCCCCGGTGTGCAAAGTCACCTGACTGACTTCTTTTTACGGGTGTGTACTGTGTGCCAGGAATATGCCAGAAAAGTATAGCATTCAATGAGTGCTATGATTTTACTGTATTTTAAGGGCGCACTCTGGGCGCATTGCAACACAATTATGCTCGGAAGGGTATGTTCACGAGATGTATTGCGGCACGTACAGTACGCACCGCAGTACATCATGTTTCGAGAGCTCGCACTGATCAGCGCGTACTCCCGAGGCGCGGGGGGAGGGTGGCAGCCCGCCGGCCCCATAGACATGCATTACTTGTCATGCAATGACATGTCACTAATCTCCCTGCGTGTAAAATACGATTGTATTGTACGAGCGGGGAGAGGAGGCGTAATCCATAGTTCTCTATGGATTTATGGGGCGCATTTCCCTGTGTATTAAGTGCAGTACGCCGCGAAATGCGCCCCATAATAAGCCGTGTGAACATACCCTAAGAGTCGCCACAGGCTGTGTATGGAGTGTTGTCACCTGTTGAGCCCATTTCATAGATCATTGCGCCCCCTTCCCATTAGGCATGAGGTGGCACCCTAGGTAGTTGTCTACTTCTGCCTGCCTGTCGACCCGGCCCTGCACTGCCCTCTCTGTTGCAGTTTTAAAGCTGAGGTAGGCAGCAAGAGGTGATTGCTTACCTATTTTCATAACTCCCATAGACTTCAATGTATTCAATAGGGAAAGAAGCTACACAAAAACATCAACTGAAAACCATTGTTTTATTAATAGAGTCTTGTCAATTTGCCACCAAATATCATAGCTACGCCCGTAGGGTTAAAATAAATATGACCAGTTTTTTGGGATGCTAGACCCAAGATTTCTTGATCTCCCCATGGGTCTTAACATCGAGAATCCAGCTTCTTAAAGAGAACCTGTCACCTAGATTATGCTCTCCCTTGCTGAGGACAGCACAAGCTAGTGTCAGACCTGCTGTTCCCAGCACTGTGCCCCTTATTCTGTAAGATGCTGCAGTTTTAGAGCATTTACCCCTCAAATCGTATTCATGAGCAGGTGTCAGCCCCGCCCAGCAAACGCGAGCCCCGCCCACTGACAGTTATTCTCATGTTTCTACCTATTCAAAGTAATAGGTTTATCAGTTGAGGTGGGCGGGGCTAGCATCAGGTGGGCGGGGTTGAAAAAAAACTGACTCTTTAAATAACTCTTCTGGCTGAAAACTGCAGATTTGAGCAGTAATTACTCTAAAACTACAGCATCTTACAGAATAAGGGACACAGCGCAGGAAACAGCAGGTCTGTCACTAGCTTGTGCGGTCCTCAGCCAGGGGGGCATAAACTATGTGACAGGTTCTCTTTAAGATGTCAGCAATAACATTATTTATGTGATTTGCAAATTTCTTTTACTAATGAGAAAAGTCTTAATTTACTTACAATAGACCGGTTCATTTTCCCATTCTAGAGGCGACAACCATGAAAGAAGATCTCATTGTAACCCTGTATTATTCTGCCTGTGTATCTGCACGCTGACCTCAGCATTATATTACTGTGACATATTTGGAGCACAGTGACATTGACCTGGATTTCATATCTCTTCTGAGCTGCCGCTCAGGACTGAGATAAGTGTTTCATTAGTACTTACCTTGTTATCTCCGGGCACTGATGGGAATGCAAACTACAATCCAATCACCCTGGCACATCTTCTACAATTGTCTATAGGCCAGGGCCCTCTACAGAAGGATGATGAAATGCAATGAGCTCAACAGACGTGGGAATAAAACCAGATAAGATTTTATTTGAGCTCATTAATAACTGTGCATTTACAATGTACTTTCTTGAGTTCACCTAAAACTACACAAGTGGACATTATCCATTAGAGAGGTGCGTGAGGCTTCAAAATGCCAACATTTTTAAAGATGGTAATGCGTAATATTTTAAATTAACAGTTAAAGGTACAAAATTTAAAAATTTACCCCCATGGCTACAGAAGAAAAAAGACTGTCAAAAAGAAGCTGCTTCATGGTCACATCTGACCTAAAGATATGGTGTACATTACAATGGGCTACAGGAACTGGAGCATATTGAAGCACAATTTTGCAGCTGCAGAACCTCATTAAAAAGAAAAGGGGACCCCAAAATTTTATCTTTGTTATCTAGTGCAATAATGTTGTGTAACGATGCTGTTTGGTACAAAACTGCAGAACTTGGCTTTACCTATAGCAGTCGCCTTTTCTGGGTCCTAGCTATGACTCCCAATACTCAGATACCTTCAGACTTCAGTAGAGCCAAATTGTGGCCAACCAAGCATTCGCTGGAAACAGTAATACCAAGCATATATCAAAACAAAACTTGGAGAAATTTCACCAGGGAAAACGAATTTTAAAATGGCGACAAGACAGATGGTGGAACAATAATGTATAAAGACACCAACCATGATGAATACTTACGAATGGATGATAAGTAGAAAAACGAGACTGTAGGAAACACTTTCCTTGAATCTACCCTTATTTCGGACCCTAACACCAGACACCAATGACCTTCTTTGTCTCTGAAAATATCCCTTATAATGACCCTAAGCTACAGTTGACCCGAACACAAACAGGAGGACACTAACTCCCAGACGCAACCAAGACTGAACATACCAAGACACAAATACTGAATAAACTAAAATTATCACTAGATACAGGATTTCTACAAATACAAATAATAAAAAAAATAACAAAGGCCAAACTGAACTAACTTTTTAAATAATCAAATCGGGATAACGGTATAAAAGCAAAAAAAGTAATGAAAAACTGCCATCTTTGTAGACCCTAATGCATTGTATTATAATGCATTAGGCTGTAAAAATGATTGTGAACCCAAGTGGTGAAGCACAATAGAGGGACTCAAAGTTAAAGTAAAAAACATTTTTTAAAGTGTAAAAAACCCAACAAATTAAAAGTTCAAATCACTCCCCTTTCACTATTGTGCAAATAAAATAAAATAAATAATGAAATAGTTACACATATTTGGTATCGCCAGCATCCAAAAAAAGTTGTCCTTAAAATAAACAAAATTTACCCTTACACTAAAAACCGTTAAAAAAAAAAAAATTTAAAGCCAAAATTGCGGTTTTTTTTTTGTCATTTCACATCCCCCAAATTTTGAATAAATTTATCAAAAAAATTTCATCATTCCAAACTAGTACCAATAATAAAAACTTCAGCCTGCAAAAAAATGCCCCCTCACTAAAGTCCGTGGATGTTAGTACTAAAAAGTTATCGGTCGCGAAAATGCACCCGCAAAATTTCAAAAAAAGAAAAATGTTTGGGAAATTTTTTACTGTACCCAAAAAATAAGGGAAACCCTACATTTTGGTACTGCCCCAAAATTTTTGTGAACTTTAGGAAAACAGATAATTTCATTTTTCTCAAAGATTAAAAACTGTAAAAGTAAAAACCCCAAAAATGGCGCAAGAAAAATTTTTTTCATTTTGCCCACTTACTGTTTTGGGGTTTTCCCCTAAATTTTTTATAGTACAGTGTAACACCGTTAGAAAGTCATCTTTTCCGACAAAAAAAACCCCCTATGGTATTTTGAGGAAAAATAAAAAAGTTAGGCTCGGGAAAGGGGAGGGAAAAAAACGAAAGTGAAAAAAAAAAAATGGCTGCGCGGAAGGGTTAAACAAACAATCCCACCTCTCTTGCTGCCTTTCCAGGCCTCCAACCTTTAAAGGCATACGGGTCCCAAGGGGGCTCTTTTTACATAAACCACAGCCACTGCTTTGGTGCTGGTCTACTGGAGGAAACTAGACAACTGGGTGTGTTTGGCGAGTTAGAAGTTTGGTCTGGTGTGGTCATGTTCTTGGCTAGGGCCCAGTGCACAGATTAGCAGGGGGCCCATAATACTGTTAGGAGGGCCCTGCATATATTGTTTTTTTCCTTTTTAGCTTTAAAAACATAGCCGGGTAGTCAGTGTAGCAAAAGTAAAATTTTTTGATTACTACATAAAAGTAATATCAAATATAGTAGAAAATACTTGCACTTCAACCGGCATATTCCCTTGGGCAAGAGTAGCCTAGAAGATTCACAATGCACAAGGGATTAGCGTGGCGCCTCAGATTGGCGTTCACCTGGAGAGGTAACAAAGGGGGCGGAAGCGAAACACGGAGTTTCGGGAGAGTCATCCCCCTTTCTCAAGCGGGGAGTGACTCTCCCGAAACGGCTTTGGGTTAGCTTTTCCCCCGCCTTTCCGCTTACCTGCTAGGTGGAACGCCAAATTATGGCGCCCCCGTAATGCCCTTGGCATTGTGAAGCCTTCAGGGTATCTCGTTTTCCACGAATGTTTCGCGGTTGAAATGCAAGTATTTTTTATATTTGTACTTTTTTTATGTATGCCCAAACAAAAAATTTCTACTTTTTCTAGAGCTACACCCGGCATAATCTGAAGTTTAAAGTGAAGTGGAGTTGCGGAGCTCCTAACAGGGTAACAGTGGGCCAACATACGAACTCTACCTACCAGTTATTATATGAAACCTTTGTGCGCCTCACTCACACTTGGATGGTGTCTTGGCCCGTCCCGGGGGCTTCTTAGCTCATGGAGCACCACTTTGGTAAGTGGAATGGTACACGGACACATGAATTCTCTTCATATCTGGCCCCAGCCAGCTTTATTCAGGCACAGAAACATAAACAGGTTCAAACAAACAAAGTCCTAGGCTGTCTAGCCACTGACTTAAACTTGTAGAGACCCTCTCTACCTGTGGTCTGAACCTACCATTCAGCCACATAAGCACACGCTTTTACCAGTTACCACTGGTTCCAGGCTTCTCTCAAGCCTCTGGGACCAGAGCCTCCCTTCAGCTCCTCTACTGCTCCACTCTCAGGTAGCAGACGACACCCCCTGATCACCTGTAGTCCAAGACTTTTATAGGGACCTTCCAAAAACCTGTCCTGGAACACGTGGAGTAGACACCGACCCAACACATTGTCTACTCCCAATAAGAACTGACCCAGAAATGGCTGAGACAACCACACTTAAACGGCTGCCAACCACATACTGTGGCTGACGACAGATATAGATGGCTCCTATCCCACCAAGGCCAGTTAACCTTGGTCCAGTAAACCTTGGTCCAGTTAACCTTGGCGGCGTGTTGCTTGCAAATCTCCTGTGTTACTCCATCTAGTGGCAGAAACCTTTGACCGCCTTAAAGGGGTTGTCTCACTACAAGGATTGCTTTTTATGTTAAAGATCTTGCAAAAACAAGTCACTTTGCAATATGTGTCCATTAACAGTGTCCTACCTATTCAGCGATATCCCCTATTGTATTGGCTGCATCAGCTCCTCAGGTCACTATAGCTACAGACCTGTTTGATCTACCCTGATAGGCTGCCAGCACTGGTTGCTATAGCTACAGACCTGGCATCTATTGCAGCCTAGTGGAAGCCAGTAAACATGCCTCTGAATTCAAAGTGAAACCAAGAAAACAGGACTGAGGTAAGATAAATCAGTGAAGTGAGACAACCCCTTTAACTCACTCTGCCACACATTGGATATATTTATTGATTTTTTTTTTTTTACATTTTAATACTGTTATTTAAAGAGCCAGATTTCTAAAAATTCAACTTTTTTTTAGAATTGCATTAAAGTTTTTAATCTCTCTCACAGACATTATTATCTTTTTACACAGTAATATGTTATATATCAGTGGTCACCAATATGTGGTTCTTTAGCTGTTCCAAAAATTGTACCTCCCGTCAAAACCTGCTGAGAGTTGTAGTTTCTTAACAGCGGGAATACGCAGATTGGTGAATGTAGTCATTTTCTAGATTCATTTTTATTGTTATATTTTCTATGGATATTTTTTTTCTCTGTGAGAGATGTAAATCTATCTAAATATTTTCTGTAGACAAAACAGAATCTACAGCCCGAGTCTGAAGACTGAATCTGTCCTAGAGGTGGAAGGGCCGGCAATAGTGTTTCAATCAGTTCCATGAAAGCACAATTCTACATGGTTACTTAGGCTTCATCTAAGACCCTGGGAAAGTGTAAGAAGCATTATATAGAGGCTCGACAGCACTGATTAATGTTGGCTCCTATACTAACAGCAACCAGTCCCATTCACATTTAATTATTGCACCACTCCTCTGCAGTCAAGGGCTAGATGTCTGCTGCCTCCAGCTTCTTCACTTCACCGCAAGCTCCTTCTTATCAGGGCTTCTCTGTGAAGTGAAGGTTCCACTTTGCTTGTCTTTTAAAACTTAATTTAAAAAGTTAGAAACTCTTTGTCTCACGTCCTCAAACTCCGGCCATGCAATTTGTCACGTCAAGTTTCTAGGAAATTTTAGCAGCAACAATATCCATTAAAATGGAGGCCAGGAAACAGGTGTTTTTCTAAAATGGTCAACAAGGAAATACATAAAAATGGTATCAGTTCTATATTTTTTAATATTACAGAGTTAAGGTTGTTCCTTTCACATATTTTGTCATTCCAGTAATTAAAAAGCTATGAATTTAACCTATTGTTTCTGTTGATATCCCTTGAGTGCGGCCACCGCAGCAAAAGTGCTTCAGTAGGCACGAATGTGCACTTGTTACACTCAGCTAGTGAGGTTGAAGGATCACTGGTGAGGTAGGTAGGCTGCCTCCAAAACTGCATTGTCTTCTCTGCTTGTCAGAGCAGCGGCTGAAAACATACAATGGCAGTCGCCTCCTCCGACAAGCAGAGATAAAAATGAATAATTACATAAATGGGTAAAAATTCATATGGTCGGGTAAAGGAGAGGGGTACTATTCATTGAGCCTTTTATATTTATCCCCCTAACTCTTCCTGTCTTCCCTTCTTTTGTCCTTCCATCTATCCTTCCTTTCTTCACAGTTACTTTCTTCCTTCCCTCTTTCCCCTTACTTCTTCTATAGTATACAGTGTCGGACTACAGTGCCTAGGGTCCACCAGTGGAGTGTCATTCTAGGAGCCCGCCTGTGGAGTTGCTTCTGGGGCCCACCTGAGAAGATACTTGTGTGGTCCACCCTACAGCTACTCTACATGTTTCTTATATTCTGCCTCTTTCTCTCTGCCTCTTTGCTTCTCCCAAGGATATATAGGCAGTCTTAAAGAAACTCCAGGACTGCCATACTCAGGGCCCACCGGGGGTTATCCTTGTCCCCAGTGGGCCAGCCAAAGCTTTAAACTACACCTGCATATCTATTATGGTAAAGTGCAATTAATTTTTTCCGTATAATAGATGATACATTTAGAAAAAATGCTAGAATTTGGTTCCAGTCTGTTTGAAGTGATTTCTTCTAGTATTGTAGTTAAATGGGTATTCTTACTACATTGATTAACTTTTAACACGTAAGGACAGGTAATTGAAGACTTTTTCTAAATACATTGCTTTGTTGACTTTTCTTTGGTCAGGAGATAAAAAAGATTTTACCTCCTCTTAGAGCACACAGGTTTTTCTAGTTATGACCAACTCTTCTCACCTCTCTTTCCTTATCTCTCATTTCTCTAATCTGCTGTCAGTCACTCCGTCTGTCCATGTCCCAGTCTGTCACCTCCTGCAATCTTATCTTTAGCTAAGGACTTTGAAAGCTTTGCATTTAATTAAGTAAACACTCTTTAGAGCCCTGCAGCCTAATGTAATACACTGACATGAATGCAAGAGATTTATAAAGTGTAACAGGAATAGCTAGGAACAGCAGAGCCGATGTGTCAGTCACTGCAATATAATCTCCTATGGCAAAATAGTAAATATAGTCACTGCAATAGACCCGCCCAGGGCCTGAACAGCATGTGCGATTCTAAAGCTGGCTGTTGCACTGTGAAACAGCATGGTGAGAAAACCCCTTTCATGAAACATATCAGACTTAAATGTTTTTTTTTTTCACTACAATGTTTGGCTTTTAACATGTAGAGACAGATAATTGACTTTTCTAAATACATTACTTTGTTGATTTTTCTTTGGTCAGGAGATAAAAAAGATTTTACCTCCTCTTAGAGCACACAAGTTTCTGGTTATGACTGTCTCAGCCCACCTCTCCCTGCTCTTTCTTATCACTCATTGTTCTGCTGTCAGTCACTCAAGCCGTCCATGAAGAGTCAGCTCCTGCAGAGTCTTATCTCTAGTAACACAATGCAATATCAGCAGCACTCTATAAACACTAAAAACGGTCAAAGAGGACATAAGAATTTTTTAGAACAGCATTTCTGCTGCTATGGAATATATGAAAAAAATTGAGATTCTTATTGTACATTTTTGATCAAAACTGTAAATGTTCACCTACCGCGGCAAGGTGACCCCAATTCAGGGAACCTACGCTACATGCTACCTCTCTTGGTGTCTGTTCAGAACTCAGCATCTCAGGGATAGAAGATTCCAGCTGTAAACCTAATCTCTAGTAACAGACTTTGAAAGCTTCTCATTTAGCTAAGTAAATACTCTTTAAAGCACTGCAACCCGAGTACTACATTTTATAAATCTCTTGCACTCCTTGTCAGTTTAATAGGAGTTGCTAGGAATAGCAGAGCTGATATATTAAAGGTGTTGTCTCACTACAAAGATTAGCTTTCAACATCTAGGAAACACTAAATTAAGACTTTTTCAAACATATTGCTTTGTACATTTTTTTTGTTGAGGAGCTACAAATTATTTTATCACCTTCTGAGGACTTTCTGGTTTCTCTAGTGACCGACCTGTTGCTTGCTCTCCCCTGCTGTTTGTTCTATCTGATAGCAGGGAGTGACATCAACTGCTGGCAGCCTGAGAGCTTGTGTGTTATCTGATCTTTCAGACAAAAGACACTAATCACTAGTGTTTACTGTAGCTCAGAAGCTTCTCTGATCCTCATAGCAGGAGATTGTTTATCAAATTAGCAGAAGTTTGAATACACGGAGCTCATAGCTTGACCAGGAAGTGACAGGATGCATGAATGATAGAATGTTACTGACTCTATGAAGCAGTGAGATGAAACAACCCCTTTAACCACTGCTATAGACCCACCCACAGCCTGACCAGCATGTGTGAGTCTGAAACTGGCTGTGGCTTTGTGAAACAGCATGGTGAAAAAAAAAAAACTTTAAATAAATCCTTAAAAAGGAAATATTCCCCATAACTATTAACTGATTCAGTTAAGTTGCCAGTAATTAGACCAGTTCTACATGACTTCATATAATTGATGGATCATAGTTACGTAGCAGTGAGTCCATCACCTTGACTTCATGTTTAAGTCATTTATAAGTTGTCTTTTGCTCTCTAGAAAATTGTGAGGAGACGCATAATGGCCCTGAATCGTGGTATCGATCTCTCGGGCCGACAGGCAGAACTGACAGGCTGGGTGATTCACATGATGAACAGTATATGATACATTTTCAAGGTAAAACACTGATGTCAGCTTCCCCTTTTTCGGGATGCTGCTGCCAACGGCTTCAGGATGACCAGTCTTTCCGCTTGGTCATATATTAACATACTTGGCTTCAAATGAACATCACCTTTCACCTTCACTGTCAGCAAGTATAGCGGCTTGTACTAGTGAATCTCAAAAAATTAGAATATCACTGAAAATAGATAATTGATATCAATATTTAAGGCAAATAGAGAAACCCATATATTGTATAAACTCAGTATAGTATTAATGAAAATGTTAAAAGGGGTTTTCTCATTACATGAAATGGTCTTCAGAATAAGGGGAGAGTGAAAACAAGCAACTTTGCAGTTGGATGTCATTTGCAAAGCTGTCTTGTTTTCACATGATCCCTTATGTTCGTCTTTTGTAAACACTGTTCTCTAGTGCCGGTCGGATTCTGCCTCCTTTCTTGTGATAGGCTGCTGGATGTTGTGAGAGAGAGAGCTGTTCACTGACAGCAATCAGTGGTAGTTTCGACGTATGCGTGAGAGGTTTGCACTGTTCACTGACAGCAATCAGTGGTAGTTTTGTACGTGAGTTTGCGTCCTGCAGCAGTGTTTTATACCGCTGTTCACTGACAGTAATCGATTTGGTAGTTTGCTCTGGAACGTATGCATGCAGGGTTTGCGCTGTTCACTGACAGCAATCAGTGGTAGTTGCGACGTATACGTGCAGGGTTTGCTCTGTTCACAGACAGCGATCAGAGGTCCTGCAGCAGAGAGAGAGATCTTGTGCAGTCCCATGTAAACATAAACAGATAAAGCGTATAGTTTGGCTCTGCAGATCTGTAGAGGTCAGAGGTGTAATAATCTGCAGGATATATCACTGTGTGCAAGAGAGAGAGAAAAAAATCACCCATCTTACCCAGAGTCCTGAATGTCAAATGCCAATTCCAAATACAAAGTATGTAGAGATAAAGAGAAATATAGATATACACTATAGAGTTACACTTAGCTTTTAACTTCCAATGTTTCCTTAGTCTCCGACAGCTGAGAATCTCTCCCTTCCCCCCCGCTCACACAGAATGAATCCTCACATGCACACTTTGGGGCGTGTCTGCAGAGAGAAGATACTGCTGGGAGGAGAAACATACCCCTCCATTTCACAAGCTCGTTAGCAAGATAAAAGGTGAAAAATTTGAAATGAAAAAAACCCCTTTAATCAAAACATTTGGGGCCCATATAACAAATAAAAAATGTCCTGGAAACCCCTTTCTTTTTCCCGATGTTCTAAATTTTTTAGTGCATTGTATCTTTGTGTAGGTTTTATGTATTTGTTGCTTTCTGTTAGTTTTTTCGTTTAAAATAATCTAAAAAAATATGCATCCACCTAAAAGCCAAACTTTAATGGGCTTTTGTCTCTTTTTGGGGCCGGGTTTTTCTTTGCGGGTTAGTTCCATTTTTTTTTTTGTTTCATCTAAGGAATAGAAAACCAAAAATAATAGGTTCCCAATTTGTTTCATGTGGGCAAAAAGGGGGCCCCCACGACCTCTTGACACAAGGGTGCTGTTGGTTTTGCTGGTACCATATTTAAAAAAAAAAGCAAATACTGCTGCAGGCTGCACCTTTGTTCTACACCATTCTTTACTAAATTTCTTAATTGAGGTCCTAAGTTACCCTCAAGAGATGCAAACTTGCCTGAAGTTGGGCTTCTTACCTTCATTAATGGGTCCATTTTTAAGCCTTTATCACCAGCTCCTGCAGATTTGACAGAAAGGATATGAAGCTTTTCTTGCAGTCAAAATGATGAAACAATGATGTGCCCCATTGCAAGTCAACGAGATCCTACAGAAACCATAAGGGCCCGTCCCCACGGCAGGGTTTTTAGTTTGGGTTTTTCAGACGGTTTTTTGACATTTAAAAGACTGTTAAAACCTGTGAATAGCTCCCGAACTGGTCCCGCAGAATGTAAGATTTCAAGAAACTTTGATCCTACCTGGGAAAAAAGAATATTTAAAGCGTACGTAGCTATTTAAAAATTTTGGTCCTGGTGGTGGGCTCTGGGTCAGAGATGGGGTCTTCCTGGAGCAATTGGTTTTTTGCCTTGTGGGTTCCCGGATTCCCCGTGGGGGGGTGTGCTTAAAAGCCTTCTTTCCCCCCTTCCCACATTTTCCCACCCCCTTTGGTTGAACTTGATGGACACGGTCTTTTTTAAAACCTACTAACTTGGTGCCACTTGGGCATCTACCACTTGGTAACAGCTTATTTTTTTTATCTTTTTTCTTTATGCTGCCTGTTTATATTTTCTGTTAATTGTTTCATGCACTTATAATTTCATTTCTTGTGCATATTTGTCGCCTGAGGAACCTTCGTTTTGAAGGGGCAACGCGTCGGGACTTTTTTTTGTTTTGATTTATTGATTTATTTTGGATTTGCATTTGTTTTTGAGTATCTTTAAGGTTTTTTCAGGGAGTCTGTACATTAACAGGGCCGCTCTTTTCAGAGCGATAACCCCGTTGTTAGATAGGGTTAGAGGAGGTACAATATACTTTTTTCTCCTCCCCTATGGTTCCCTCCTATGTATTTTGATAGCCCTTTTGTATTTTTTGGCATTTTTTTTGCATATATTTAGTGTATTGTGTATCATTAATGGGGGAGATGTTATATAAGTTATTTTAATGGTATTTATTAAAAGTTATATTTTAGTTGGGAAATAGTTTTTTGCAGTGATAAGTATTTTTGTTTTCCTAACACCGTATATGTTTTTGTGGTCTTTACCATGTTAATTTTTACGCCTGGATTTTGGGCGGAAGATATACATGTCAATGGTTGATGGCAGGGCTGGCGTCAGCATCGGGCTTACCCGGGCAAGTGCCAGGGCCCGCATCGCTTCTAGGGGCCCATCGGAGGATCAAAAGCGTGGAGTAGTGGAGTCGGCACTGCCAGAGCTGACATCACGCCACCAGTATCAGGCAGAAGAGAAAGGCACTCGTCTAGGAGAGAGGTAAGGTAAGTATTATTGTTATTATTTTTATTGCCATTACATATACCTGCCTGAGGGGGCCTATATATACCTGCCCGAGGGAGCCTTTATATGATTCAGTCACTATGTGGTGGTGATATGCGGTCATGGTGTGGTGGTATTATTCAGTTACTCTGGGGTGATGATCTGTGATCAAAGTGGGGTGGTATTATTCAGTCACTATGTTGTGGTATTCTGTGGTCAGGGTGTGCCATTTTTTTCAGTCACTATGTGATGGTGATATGTGTTTATAGTGTGGTGGTATTTTTCAGTCACTATGTGGTGGTGATATTTGGTCATGTTGTGGTGGTATTATTCAGACATTATGTGGTGGGGATATGTGGACATCATGTCATAGTCTCCGCTGTACCTGCTGTTTTATTGTCGCCACATGATTTGCTCCATAAAGGGGCCCACTGAGGCTCTGTTGCCCAAGGGCCCAAAAAAACCTGGAGCTAGCCCTGGTTGAGGGGGATGAGCGAATCCGCAAACCACAGACAGAACCGTCCACCTCAACCATGTAAATGATGAAATAATACCGTCTGGATTCTTTAATCAGAATCCAGTCAGTATTTTCACACTGCCGTGTGGACGCAGCCTAGAGGAACGTCCACACGGTATGAGTTTTCAGTCAGTTGTTCAGACGATTTTTGGATTTGAAAACCGATTGTCAACCATCCCTGTAGACATCAATAGAAAATCCGTCCAGTAGACTATACTGCATGGTTTTCTAGTGGGCAGATTTTCACACCTCTGGCGTTCCGAAAAACTTGGGGCATGCCCAATCTTCTGCCCGGTTTTTGGGCAGAAGGTGTGCTATTCAGTGGTTAATGGGGACGGGCGAATGCGCAAACCGTGGACAGAACCGACCCCAAAACCCATTCAAGAGACATTTTACACTTGCCATGTGACCGTACCCTAAGGATCTGTTGTATAATGCATGCAGAACTAGAGAATTTGGATATCATATACCCTCTTCCTGCTCCACCAGTGAGTAAGGGAGAGCTGATTAAAAACAGTGTCAAACACTCTGTTGTCACATAATCTCCCAAAAATTGGGAATCTCGCAAGAGAATAGAGAGTGACTTTTGATCACTATATTTACTATTTTGCCATAGGCAAACTTAAACTCTATCAGTTCTCTATCTATAAAACACTAAAACGTAACTTTTATTATGTATAACTCTTAACCTCTATACACACTATTTAAAAACCTGATTTCTAACCTCATCATTTAACACTTTTTGCTTCTGAAAGAGGGAATAACTCCCTTTCTATTATCAAGTCTGGTGGAGCACCATCTATTAACAGGAGAGCCTTATATCTATAGCAAATTACTAACTCCAGTAAGGGATCCCAAGCCAACTACTTGGGCAGTCGTCCTCAATCCCATGGACACAGAACAAATAAGGCCCCCTTGTGACACCGTCTGCAGCGGGTGACACTTGTAGACAGAGGTGAGAAATCACAATTTAAAACGTCATACCTGACCTGCCCAGGTCAAGTCAATAGGGTCTATCCGACACCATTGGGATCTACTGTACAATGGATCCAACACTGCATCATAGCTTCTATTATAAATGAAAAGCAATGGGCAAACATGAGCAGGGCCTTATTGTACTGAATATTGTTTGAAGTGACCTCCCAAAAGTTTGGGTCTCTGACTGGGTTGTTACATTTATAATGGCCTTTTAGGGTTTGGATTTAACCCTTTCCCGTCACAGCCTATTATTTTTTGTCATATTTGTTTTTCCTTTTTCGCCTTCTCAGAGCAGTAACTTTTTTATTTCTCCACCTACATAGACGTATGAGGGCTTTTATATAGTGGGACAATATGTACTTTCTAATGTTGTCATTTACTGTTAAATTAATATATTGGGAAATGGCAAAAATGTTCTGATTAGGGCGAAATGTGAAAAAAATGTACTTTTGACATATTTGTGGGGCTTTTCATTTACAGCGTTCACTCTTCAGTATAAATAATGCATTATCTGTATTCCAGGGATACCAAAAATGTAGGGTTTTTGTTATGTTTTAAGTGCATAAAAAAAATTCAAACATTTACTATTTTTTTTTATTTTTTCGCTGCAGCGCCATTATCTGAGACCAATGACTTTTTTGTACTTACAACTATGGACTTGAGTGAGGGTGCATTTTTTGTTGGCTTTGTTGGCATTTTTTGTTTGAGATAGAGGAGACTTTTTTTAAACTGTTTTAGTCCAATTACCAAAATTACCAAAAAACCCCACAATTTTGGCATTTGGAATTTTTTTCTTCTACGGTGCTCAGTATACGGGATAAATAATGTTATATTTTAATAGTTCGGACTTTTACGGCTGCGGCGATATCCATTATGTGTAACTTTTTATTATTTATTTTCATTTGCAAAATTGCAAAAGGGGAGTTATTCTGCTACCGATGTACATTAGAGAAGTCCCTGAGAGATGTGAGGTCTGTCTCTGTACAAGCATATGGAAGATAGTGAACTTGCTATATTAATTCCCATTCCAATGCATGTGGAGTCCAGTAAGAAGGATGCAATGGATGTGCTTCAGGGTATTTGTTGACTGTACCTTGAAATAACACACTGGAGGTTACAATATATGCGGTCAAAATTAATTCTCCACTCAGCTCTGTGCAAACATGTCTGGACAAGATAGAGTCACAGTTACAATGAGGCAAGACAGGATGTGACCTCACAGAAGAAGGCAAGGAATATAAGAACAAGGTAGTATGGGAGTTACATCATCATACAACATAACCATTACAAACATTTGCAAACAATGGCCACAGAGTGGCAGCACAACATATCAACATAATATATCAAACATTGCATATCATATACATAACATTAATACACATGTAATAACTGGGTCCCAGTTAGGTGGGACAGCACAGGGGGAAATTGATCTTTTAATTTTTTTTTTTACACTTTAAAACCTTTTTTTTATCACAGTTAAATAGAGTCCCCCTATGCTATTTGACCACTAAGGATCTTGATCGTTAGTCCACCCTTCTATATTGTATAAACAATGCAAAAGGGTGTTCAAAGATGGTGGTTTTATTGCTTCCTGCCTGAGGCAGGTAAAACGTAGTGGTAAAACGGGAAACATTGCAGCAATGGAAACCTTCATAAGGCTTCCAGCCGACATGTTAAATGATCGGAGCGAGAAACGGGTGCAGGCCCATTTCTCAGTCATTTAGACACAGCAGCCGCGATCAAGTTAAACAACATGAAAAGGAGCCAGCTCCGTTTCCTGCTGTTACCAGCGGATGTCAGCTGCAATTAGCAGTCGGGACCCGCCGCCTATGTAGCCGAATCAAGGAGCAATCCCTATACATAGCCCCTACTTGCACTATGACATACTCATATGTCAGATTTCAGTAAGGGGTCATTTGCCCCCTTGCTCTCCACTAGAAAGTGGAGAGCAGCTTGAAAACAGCATCTCATGATTTGCCAGACCCAGTCTGTACTTGTATTGCTGTAACGATCCAGCGGTAACAACGTACACTGAGGCGCCAATCGCTGGTAACCAGGTGTGGATCCACTGTGATCATCGCAGGCGAGATGGTAGCTGTAGATCCACGCCAGGGAGCAGAGTCTAAGAGGCCCCCGGTCTTCACCGGAGCCCGCCGCAAAGCAGGACGGACTTTGCTGCGGGAAACCTACAGGTCGCTACCCCTGATATCGCTACCTGCGTTGACAGCCGAGGTGCAGGACAGGAACTCCAGGCAGCGGTGGTCCCAGGTATAGCAGGAAAATGTATGCAGCAAGATACAGCAGTAAACTAAACAGGTGCAACATCAGAATTCAGCAGGTAACTAGACACGTACAGCGGCAGGACACAGCAGGTACGAGACAGCAGAAGACAACAGGCAGGTGGTCAGGAGCTCTGGTGGACTGCAGGACTGAACCAGGCTTCTCAGGGGTTAGGTCCAGAGAAGCTGGAAGGAGCTCAGATGGCCACAGCACTCTGCATGAGGCTCAACAATGGATTGACCCAGAGCAAAGACAGGAACTTCCTCTTATAGCCAGGGGTCACAGGTCAAGAGGAAGGTGAAAAGGACAGAGAACCTATAAAGGGCAGGAAGCTGCCGCGCGCGCGCCCTGGGAGGCGCAGAGCACGTAGAGGACCCCAGGAAGCAGGAGCAACAGGACAGGCAAGTAAACAGCAGAACACAGGCTGCCGGGACCACTGCACAGGGACCGCAGCGTGAACCGTGACAATTGCATTATAGCACACGACACTTTTTTGAATGCTTGGCATGTAAGACCCCCTTTTTTCTGATGAAGTGCTGCAGAAAAACATACGTCTGTCTCTAGCTTCTTACAGTGCCAACATATGATCACTGAGCAGCTTCAATTTCATGGGCTTGTCCATAGCATCCACATACAGTAGATCTAAATGCCTAGTACTCACTGTAGGGAATAGAGACACAAAATAATAGTAACAATAGATCTGTCAACAGCAACTGGTCTGGATTTCCGACTCTTTGTAACCCCATTGATCAGATATTGCTGACATTGGTATTTCTCAATGTCAACCAATTAGCGAAAACAAAACTTAAGCCATGTTCTTCCTTTCAACAGTTAAACAGAAAGGAAAAGAGTAAGGATTTCATTCGGACCCCAAGGAAGCCTCCTTTGATGTCCCGTGTTTAGCAGCCGTCTCCACAACAGAATCTCTGAACATTTATAGAGAATAATTCAAAGTAACAAAAATGATTCACTGATTGTCATGCGGGATTACAATGGCTTACGCTATAGGAATATGAATCGTAGAACAAAGAGCTGCGAGAGCCGTGCTTAGGGCTGTTTAAACGCCAAACGTCACCCGTACATAAACATCGGGAGAATCAGGGTTAAAACAGGATACGGTAATCATTTTGGTTTTTTTCATATAAAAAATATATTCCCAAATTCTAGAAAAAAACTCATGGACCACACATCCGCCTGCTATAGACGCTAAGCGAAAATTTACAAAAATGAACCCAAGGGGCGACATGTCAGAAAAGAGGCGCCGCCACGCCAGTTTTAAGGTGCATTAAATGAGTGTATAGTGCGCCTGAATGAAAGAACCTGTCAAAAATCTGGTGTCTGGTTACCTTGTATAGTATAATTGATGAGCCTAATCTAGGCGCATAGCAATATGTAGGCGCATAGCATATCACTGCTGGCATATTTGATGCGCCTACTATAGGCGCATTTAAATGTGTCATTCCTGGCGTATAATGTGCCTAGTTTTGGTGTCCTACAGTTCACTTATAGGGTATGTTCACACGGCTTATTTTGGCGCATTTCACCATGTATTTTGCTGCGTATTTCGCGCGTTATACGCGCCGCAATGTGCGCCGCATTTACGGTGATCCATAGCTCTCGTAGAGAGCTATGGGTTATGCCTCATCCCCCCGCGCACCAATCGTATTGTACGCCGGGGGAGAATTGACATGTCAATTGTTAGCGGCAAATACGCACCGCTGACAATGAAGGTCTATGGGGCCGTGCTTTGGAGAGACGTGCTGACCAGCGCGTCGCTCCAAATCACTCGGCATAATGCGGCGCGTACTATATGCGACGCAATACACAGTGTGACCATACCCATATAGAGAATAGGGCGTCAACAGTTCTTTGGATCAAAACATGCCAAAAAAATGGTGCAGCCCTAATGGGACATGTCGCCCAAGGTTCATAGTAATATGTTTATTAAGTTGTGTAAGCCCACTTACCATGTTAGGCGTAGCCTTGCATGGCAATCACCGTCGCAGGATCGAAAACACCAGCAAGGGGAACAACACAGCGACTCAGCAACAAAATCTTAGCCCCTTAATACTCCATGACAGATATACCCGTAATGGAGGCTCTGAGCCCGCTCCATACATGGTGGCTGGGTGCTAGCGGTTGGGATCGGGAACAGCTCCGATCACGATCATTTAACCATTTAGTTGGCATGGCAACCAGTCGCGTTTACCACTGCATCTATATGATAAAACTAGAGGACTGCAGTCTGTTTTTCCCTCCCCGCAAAGTGATCATGGGGTGCCGTTCAATAGTGAAGACCTCTGTACCTGCCATAGGCAGGGTGCAATAGAATATGAATGAAAAGCCTATATATTGCAGTTCATGCAGTAAGTATTGTGGTATATAGGACAAGGGATCAAGTGATCACATGTTCAAGACCCATAAGGGGGACTAAATGTTGAAAAAGAGAGAGAAAGAAAGAGAGAGACAGAGAGAGAGAAAAGAGAGAGGGAAAGAGAGAAAAGAGAGACAGAGAGAGAGATAGAGAGAGAAAAGAGAGACAGAGAGAGAAGAGAGACAGAGAGAGAAGAGAGACAGAGAGAGAGAGAAAGAGAGACAGAGAGTGAGGGAGAGAGAGAAAAGAGAGAGACAGAGAGAGAGAGAAAAGAGAGAGAGAGAGAGAGAGGGAAAAGAGAGAGAGAGAAAAGAGAGAGAGAAAAGAGAGACAGAGAGAGAGGGAGAGAGAGAGAAAAGAGAGAGAGGAGTGGAGGGAAAAGAGAGAGAGATAGGGGAGAGAGAGAGAGAAAGAGAGAAGGAAGAGGGGAAAAGGAGGAGGAGATAAGAGAGAGAGAGAAAAGAGAGAAATGGGGGAGAGAGAGAAAAAGGAAAGAGGAGAGATAGAAGAGGAGAGGGGAGAGAGAGAGAAAAGAGAGGGAGAGAGAAAGAGAGAGAGAAAAGAGAGAAAGAGAAAGAGACAAGAGACAGAGAGAAAAGAGAGAAAGAGAAAAGAGAGACAAAGAGAGAAAGAGAGAGACAGGTGGAGGAAGAGACTCTTTATAGCTATTGTCCACTCTGGTTGGCTCAAAAAAAGTCCTGATTGGGAGGAAGCGGGGTCAAAAAATGTATTTGTTTTTTGGGTTTCCAAACCAGGCAACCTCTTTGAGCAATAAAGTTCTCCTGCCGCACATCACGTCGGTTACCAATCACCTGTAAATTCGTGAACAGTCTGTACACACTTGTGACTAGCATCGGTAATAATAAAATTTGATGCGTCTGAGATTAGATTTGAAGCTGGCAGAACCTGTGCAGGTTATTGTGACCGTAACAAGCATCATTTCACAGCTCATAGTAAATGCTGTTGGTTTTTGGATGTCTAACCCGCAGGTACGCCGTAAATTACTTATCATCAGTCAACTTTGATTGTCTGTAAAAATGTTGTGTCTTTGTGATCTCCAGAACAAATGAGTGGTGGTTGGTAACACTGGACGTTATCCCTGATAAAGGTCACCTGATTATGAAGAAAAGACATTTCACTAATAGCTAAGCATGATGGTGGCAGTAGTGTGATGATGGGAACATTTGGGTTAAACCATGAGTTGGAGTCTAAGGGATTGTGAGTTAATTACCCCTAACCCATGCAAGGGGTCATGTAGGGAAAGGCTCATTTGTATGGTCAATGTTGTCATGGATGTATCTGGAGAGGTTTAAAGGGGTTTCCTCACCACATTTATTAGCTTTAAACATGTAGGCAGAGGTAAATAAAGATTATTATCAAATACATTGCTGTTCTGATTTTTCTTTATTTCAGAGTTAGAGCAGTTCTTATCTCCTGCTTGCGTACAGAAAGTTTCCTAGGTTACCGACCACCTCTCTCTGTTCTAGCAGTGGCCAGGATGGTGATATCACTTTGTGCTGTGTCTTATCAGCAACACAAGAGCTTGTTTATCTTTGTTGCTGACAAACTTTAAAGCTAAATAGACTTGTGCCCTAATGTTAAAACCCCTCCACCACCAATGTCCTTCCAACAGGCTCAGCTAGGAATAGCAGCGCTGAGATGTCAGTCATTTCTGTAGAACTGCCCGCAGCCTGAACAGGAAGTGGGAGCCTGAAGCTATAGAACCACCCACATCCTGAACAGGAAGTGTGAGCCTGAAGCTGTAGAACTGCCCACAGCCTGAAGAGGAAGTGTGAGCATGAAGTTATAGAACCACCCACAGCCTGAACAGGACGTGGGAGCCTGAAGCTATAGAACCACTCACAGCCTGAACAGGAAGTGTGAGCCTGAAGCTTGCTGTGAAGTGTAGGTCTTTGTTAATCAGCCAGATGAGAAAACCCTTTAAGTCGCAGTAATTTGCCTCTGTTATCTTCAAGACCGATTTTCTTCAAACGTTTGCTTATGGAGATGCAAATTTAAAGGGGTTTTGCCACGAAGTGAGTTCCTTAACTCTTATCTGCTCAGGAGAGAAGATAAACAAAGCATGCAGAGTCATGAACGGCTGCAGGGGTGAGAGGGAGGGGGCTGAGCAGAGAGGAGCAGAAAGCGAGGAAGCAGGGAGCATCTGCAAAGTTTACTGAAATAATTACATTACAACCAGTGGATTCTCTATACAAGAAACAGCCTCATACACTGCACTTTTCTCCCCAGCTCCTTGCAAGCTCATTCATGTTCCCTGTCATCAGATAAGAAGTGCAAACACGCAAGCGTGGCCAGATCAGCTCCTGTCAGTGTCCTGGCCGTGTCTAATGTAAACTTTCAGGAAACTAAGGGGGACTGAGCAATGCTGTAGCTCTCACAGGCTTCACTTTTTGTATTCACATATATTTAGAAAATAGATTAAATACCCATTTTGAAGGATCCCACGTCAACATTGCATCATGGCAAAACCCCCTTAAATCTGTATTGGTGTTCCATGGGGAGCATACTCTTTTATTCTCTCCCTTCTTTCAGTGTCCTAGTCCAGGGTTCGGTCATCAACCTATTGCAATCAACAGGTCGATCACATATGATACTGAGTAGATTGGAAGTAGTTTAATCAGTTCTGACTAACCGGTGCTGGGTGCTCAGCACTTACACATGGGCACAATTACCCTAGTGTAGAGTCTTAGAAAGGCATCTGGCTCCCATAAAGAGTTATTTATGATGCTGGTTAAATTGGGGTCAGTGGGGAATCTTGCCTGGCATTGTAAATGGGTGAAAACGATGAGCACTGGTTGCATTGTTAATTTAGTGGCATTCTTAATGGTGGCACTGTAAATGGGTGCATTGCGGTGGCATTACTCGTTAGGAAACTATGGTCCCATTGTTAATCAGGGCCGTTTTAACAGCATTGTGGACACTCGGGAATGGCAGTGTTGTAGGCCCTGCCCAAATACATCATATAAGGCCATGCTTCTAACAACCCCTAGGTTCCCCCATATTAGCATGCCAAGACACCTCAGTGACATCTTGTAGATCGCCTGCACCCTACAAGACTAATTGGCCGATGGCTCCCTGCTTCACTATGTTTTTTTAGCTGTTTTGTACGTCATAAAAACACACAAAATGTCAAATAATCAGCGAAAACCCAGGGAATTTCGGGCCCCAAATTTTTTCTTTTATACACATAAAATACCCAAAATTTGGGGGACAACCAGGGGTGCTAAAGGCCAAAGGGCAGTAAAGTATAAAGAAAATGACTTTTTAAAAAAAGGAAAAACCTCACCTTGTCAAAAAAGGTCACCTCCCTGCGGGCCCGGTTTCCCCAAAAAAGGGGGCCTTTTTTGTTCTTTGCCTGAGTTTTGGGGGGACCCCTTCCCAAAATTTTTTTGGGTTTTTGGGATCCCTTTTTGAAGCTAGTATTTTCTATAAAATGGGGGCCTCTTGTTAATAGGGGGGGGGTTTCCACCAACTTAAAGATAAAAGGGGAAAGTTTTTCCCCTCTCTCAGAAGAAAAAAAAGGGTTTAAAATTGAGGATAAAACGGGTTTTTTAAACCCCCTTAAAGGGGACCCAGCCTTTTTTGGGACCCTTCCCTGACCCCCCCCTTTTTTTGAAATTTTACATTTTCCCATTAAAATGTGAGAATAACCCTTTTGACATTTTTCCCCTATCCATGTGATTCAAGATTTTTTTTCCGGACAAATTTTTTCAAAAAATTTAAGTAAGAAATTTTTTATCCAAAAATTCCTTGTTTTTTTTGTGAAAAATAAAAAAATTTCCCATAAAAATTTGGAAAAATTAGCGTTTTTGGAAATTTTTGAAAAATTTTCCCGCTGCAAGACAATAATTATTCACCACAAAAATTTTTATATCCTTTCTACCATTTTGCCACAAAATTTTTTTTCATTTTTTAAAAAAGTCTCTTTTTTTTTTACGACATTAGGGGGTTTTTAAAAATTTAGTATTAATTTCTCAAAAATTTCAAAAAATTTTTGGGCAATATACATTTTTTTTAGGACCCCCCCAGTTCGGACTGGCTTTGGGGGGCCGGAAATGTTAGATTCCCCCCATAAATAATGCCTTTCTAAGAAAAAAACCCCCTTAACGTATTTACAAAAACTTTTTAGGAATTTTGATAACCCTTCAGATTTTTCACAAAAATTTTTAAACCCAAAGGGGGAGGAAAAAAAATTTTAAAAAATTTCTTTTTTTTTTTTGAAATTTTTTCAATATTTCCATTTATTAAACTAAAAACGGAAAATGGGATGGGGAAAATTTGAAATTTTTAATATCTTTTCCCCCCAGGTCTGCCGTTTTTAGAGAAAAAACCAAATTTTTGGGGCCCTTTTTTTTTTTTGGGCCCTAAAACCATAACCCCAAAATAGGGGGAAAGGGGGCACCTACCGGAAAACTCTGAGGTCTCTTTTTTCAATACGATTTTATTTAGGCCCCCCTTTTTCAGGTTTGGGGACCCCCAAAGGTGAAAAAAATTTAAAAAAAAACACCCCCTAAATAAAACCACATAAGGGAAAAACTACCCCCCTTTAAAGGGAATATACCCAGGGGGTTGCATTGAGATATAGCCCCCAAAGGGGTGATTCACAAATTTTTTTTGGGCAAAAGGCTTGAAAAGAAAAAAATTTTTTTTTTCAATAATCTGAAATTTTTAGCTTAAAATTTTTTTCAATTAAACAAGGGAACCTTTGGAAAAAAAAAAACCGTAAAACTTTTTTAAAAAGAAAATTTTTTTCCAATTTTGGGCTTTACCCTAAAAAATGTGGGGGGTAAACGCGGGGGGGTGGGCCCCATGGCAGGGCGAAATAAGGGAGGGGGGGGCGCTATTTGGTTTTTGGAAACCCAAAGTTTTTGGGGGGGGGGCCAAAGTGCTTTTTGAAAAGCCCCCAAAGTACCGAAACAGGCAAAACCCTTTCCAAAGTCCCCCCCTTTTTAGTTTCAACACCCCCTTCAGGGATTTTCATCAGGGATTTTGTTTCTGAAATTTTAAAGGCACAGGGGGTTTTCCATAGTTTTTTTTTGAAATTGGGCAATAAAAAGGGGGGGGGAAAAAAAAGGGCATTTTTGGGGTCATTTTTTTTTTGATTTTAAAATTTTTACAGCTTTCCCCCCGGGGTGCAGTGAAAATTTATGTGTTTAATTTTAAATATGGGGGTCGGTACAATTCCCAATGATATAGATTTTATTGGTTTTTTTCCTTTTTTAATTATTTTTTAAAACAGTAAAAATTTCGTCTAAAAAAAATTTTGGCGTTTTTTGTTGTTATTCTAAACAGCCAAAATTTTTTTAAAATTTTGGGCGTGTGCGGCGTGAAATGGGTTTGTTTTTCCCCGGGGGATGAGTTGAAGTTTTTTTTGGAAACCTTTAAATTTGGTGCTTTATGATGTTCGTTCACTTTTTAAAAAAGGTTTTTGTAAATGTTTTTAAACAAAATACAGCAATCTTGGTGTGTTTTTTTTTTTTTTATTTTTTTTTAGGGGTCACTGAAACGGTATTTTGACAGGGTTTTAGCTTTATCACCGGTCAATACGATTTCCCCGTTACCCCAATTTTGTATATTTTTTTTATTTTTTTTACTCCCTTTTATACAAAAAAAACATTTTTATTAAAACAGGAAAATTTTTTTTTGCATCACCATATTTTTGAAGCCATAAATTTTTAAAAATTTTTTTTGTGTTTGGGAAAGCTGTGTGGGGACTTGTTTTTTGCGAGAGGCTTTGACTTTTTTTATTTTTATATTTTTGGGGGGGGAAACCAAGGTTTTTTGGAATGTTTTTTAAATCCTTTTTTTGGAGGCCGGGTAAAGGGAAAAATACTGCAACCCAAGTAGGTTTTTTTTTTTTAAATTTTTAACAGGGCTCACCGTGCAGTACCCGGATAATTAGCTTTACTCTTTGGGTCAACATTATGGAAAATACCCAAAATTTATATTTTTTTATGTTGAAGCATTTTTAAAAAAAAAGAAAAGTGTTTTTGTGTTTTAAAACAATTTTTAAAGCATCGCTATTTTCTGAGAAAAAACTTTTTTTTTTTTTTTCCGTAACGGCTGAAATAAGGTTTTTTTTTTTGTGGGAAAACCCTGCCCTTTTTTTTTTAATTGGTACAACTTTGGCTTTTTCTGGATTTTTTTGGATCGCTTTTTTTTCCCATTTTATGTGTGCGGGGATGAAAAATTTAATTTTAATTCTTTTGTTTTTTTTTTGTTTTTTTTTACGCCTTTTCCCCTTAGGGGTTAAAATTAACAGGGAAAAGAATTTTAGGGAAAGGTCGTTACCACGCGGCGGATACCAAATAGGGGGAAATTTTTAATTATTTTTGATTTTTTTTTGGGGCAAATTGGGCGTTTTTTAAAGGGGGAAAAAAGGGGGGGGTTTGTACGTATTTTTATTTTTTTTTTTCGTGTTTTGTGTTTTACTTGTTTTTTTACTTTTTTTTACTTTTTTTTACTTTTTCCCCATTTTTTTTTTTACTTTTCCCCCCTAAGGGGGGTTTTTAAAAGAGAGATCTTTAATCTCTCATTTAATAGGAATCAAGGGACAGTTGTTTCTATGCTTTGGGTTTCCCATGGGCAACGTCCCGTCACGATGCCCGGGGCTGCCCCCAGGGGCCCCCCGGGCCCGGGGTCTGACTTTTAAAACAAACCCGGGAAGGGATTCTCTGGGCCCCCCTTTTTGGGCTGTAGGGGGGGCAGGAGCTGCACCCGGGCGCCCCAAACCGTGGGGCTGTGCCGCCGACAGAGACCAGGAGGGGGCGATCCCCTCCCGTCCCCTTATTAGCGACCCCATCGTCGCGATAATTTTAAGGGGGTTAAAATGCCCCCCCCCCCCCCCCCCCCCCCGGGGGTGAACCCGGGGGCGGGGCCGACGCCCCGCGGGGTTTCAGCGGGAATTTACAGCTGAAAACCCCCCGGATCCCCCGCCCAACTCTGCTTTAAGTTCGGGATCCTCCCGGACGTATCCCTACGTCCAGGTTTCGTTAAAACCCCCAAATCCCCGGGCGTTTTAGATACATCTAAGGTCATTTAAGGGGTTAAATAGGTTTAAAAAGAGGTTAAGATTTAAAATAAAAAAAGTTTTGTTTTAGTTTTTTACAAAAAAGAAACTGATAGAGTTTTAAGGGTTTTCCTAAAGGCAAAATAAAAAAATAAACAACAGGGAAAAATGGGGCCCCGGTTTTTAAAAAGTTTTCACTTTTGGGGTCAAGATTAAAGGGGTAAATTTAGTTGCACTGTAAAAAAGAAGATCTGTGGTGTCATTATAATAGGGGGACTGTAAATAGGGGCACTGGGACATCATTATAATAGGGGCACTGTATATAGAAATCCTATGGTGGCATTGTAATAGGGTCACTGTTTTACAAAGGGAAACCTTGGGGTCATTATAATGGAGGAAAACTGTTAGGGCAGAAGCACCATGGGGGGCCCTTGTAATAGGGGGCACTGTTCACAAAGGCAACCCGGGGGGGGGGGATCATTGTAATAGGGGCACTGTACACAGGGGCATCGGGGGGGGCATTGTAATAGGGGCACTGTACACCCGAGGGTGGGGTGGGGGGGGGGGGATTGAAAAGGGGGACGAAAACAGAGACATGGGGGAGCATTGTAATAGGGGCACTGTACACAGAGGCATCGGGGGGGGGGGGGCATTGTAATAGGGGCACTGTTAAAACAACAAACGGGGGGGGGGGATTGTAATAGGGGCACGTAACAAGAGGGGTTTGGGGGGGGCATTATAATAGAGGCACTGTACACAGAGGCAAACCGGGGGGGGGGGAATTTTTAAAAAGGGGGAAATGTACACCCGAACATCGGGGGGGCCCTTGTAATAGGGGAACTGTACACAGAGAGGCCCTCGGGGGGGATTTTAATAGGGACACTTTAAAATAAAAGGCATCCCGGGGGGGGCAAATTTTAATAGGGGGGGACTGACACAGAGGCTCGGGGGGGGGGTTCCCTTGTAATGGGAAAACTGAAAACAGAGGCATCGGGGGGGGGGGCAATTAAAAAGAGGCCCTGTACACAGAGGCATCGGGGGGGGCATTGTAATAGGGCGGCTGTACACAGAGGCCTCGGGGGGGCATTATAATAGGGACACTGGGACACAAAGGCCCTCAGGGGGGGGCATTGTAAAGGGGGCACTGTACACAAGGCACGGGGGGCATTGTAATTGGGGCAATGTACACAGAGGCCTTTGGGGGGGGCATTTTTAAAAAAGGGGGACTGTACACAGAAGGGAAACCGGGGGGGGCATTGTAAAAAGGGGACTTTTACACAGAGGCATGGGGGGGTCTTTTTAATAGGGGCAAATGTAATTTAAAGGATCAAAAAGGGGGGGGGGCTTGTAATAGGGACCTGTACACAGGGGGAAAACGGGGGGGGCATTTTTTAAAGGGGGACTTTTACACAGAGGCATCGGGGGGGCATTGTAATAGGGGCACTGTACACAGAGGCATCGGGGTGGGGGGGGGGGTTTGGGATTGTAAAAAGGGGGCAATTTTACATAGAGGGGAAAGGGGGGGGATCATTGTAATAGGGACACTGTACACAGAGGCATCGGGGGGGGCATTGTAATAGGGGCACTGTACACAGAGGCATCGGGGGGGGGGCATTGTAATAGGGGCACCCGTCACAGAAAGGGTCGGGGGGGGGGGCCAAATTTTAAAGGGGCACTGTACACAGAGGCATCGGGGGGGGGGGCATTGTAATAGGGGGAAATGAAAACAGAGGCTCGGGGGGGGGGGCATTTTTAAAAAAGGGGGGACTGTACACAAAGGGGGAAACGGGGGGGTCATTATAATAGAGGCACTGTACACAGAGGCATCGGGGGGGTCGTTGTAATAGGGGCACTGTACACAGAGGCATCGGGGGGGCAGTGTAATAGGGGCACTGTACACAGAGGCGTGGGGGGGGGGGGGCATTGTTAAAAGGGGGCACGTTCACAAGGCATCGGGGGGGGTTGTAATTTGGGGCACTGTCACGAGGCCATCGGGGGGGGGGCATTTTAATTTGGGAACACTGTTTAAAAAGGTTGCGGGGGGGGGTTTATTGTTTAAAAGGGGCACCCGAACACAGGGGGCATCGGGGGGGGCATTGTAATAGGGGGGAAATTTACCAAGGCCTTTGGGGGGGGCATTGTAATAGGGGGGGGTAACCCCAAAGGGAAAGGGGGGGGGGGGGTCATTGTAATAGGACCACTGTTTTACCCAAAAACCCTTTTGGGGACATTTTTTAAAAGAGGACATTTAGAAAAATTTTGGAAAGGGGCCCAAATGGTTTGGGAAAAATTGTTTGTTGGGGGCTTTTTATGGGAAACACTGTGCTTTATTTTCTTTTCATATGCACAATTTGGGATCAATTTCCTTAAAATACTTCAATTTTTATTGGGCCCTTTAAGGGGGGTTTTTTCCAAAAAAGTAAAATTTGGGCGTGGGGAAATTTTTTTAAATTAAATAATAAACATTTTTTACCATTCATAAACTTATTAATAAATTTGCAACCCTTTTTTTTCTTTGCTTTCTTCCCTTTTGGATCCATTTTTTACGCTTTATCTCCAGGGGGGTTCGACCAGGGCTGAGGCTCCTCATCCTGGTCGCACAGCTCAGTTTTCACCCTCAGGCAGTGGAGTTTTCAAAACCCCAGGTGCTGCCCTTCTACCCGTTCTCTTTTCTCCTAGTAATTAGTCAAACTGCAAAAAAAAAAAAAAAAAAAACCCTCAGTAGGTCTGTCATTGAAAAAGAAAATAAAACCCACGGTTTTTTTCCGCAGGGATTTAACCGAGGCCCCTTTTGCCGGTATTCCCGGGAGTCGATTGTTTGGTCTTACAATCCTTTTTCTTGGGCCTTAACAACCGGTTAAGACTTTAGCGACTTAAAAAGCAGTAAATTATTTTTCCCCCCCCCGGAAAGGGAATAGGGTCCCCCCGTAAAGTTTATCCCCCAGAGGGGGATATACTTATATTCCCCCCGGGATTGAGTTTAAAGTCCCCCAGCAGGTTTTATGGGGGCAGGTTATGGATCCCCCCCAGGGATTGGGGATTTTTTGGTCCCCACAGGGATATGGGGGTTATGGATCCCCCAGCAGGTATATGGGCAGGGTTTTGGTCCCCCAGCAGGTTATGGGCAGTTATGGATCCCCCAGCAGGGATATGGGCGGGTTTTGGTCCCCCACAGGTATATGGGCAGGGTTTTGGATCCCCCAGAGGTATATGGGCTGGTTTGGTCCCCCCAGGGGTTTATATGGGCAGGTTATGGATCCCCCAGCAGGTATATGGCAGGTTTGGGGTCCCCCGCCAAAACCATGGGTAGGTAAAATTAATGCCCCCCAGCAGGTATTTTGATAGCTTATAGGCCCCCAGGGGGGTTAAATATTTAGGTGGGGGATTTTTTAGTTTTCCCCCCTGAAATTAATAAATTAGGATAAAAAATAGTTACCCCCTGAAACGGTTAAAATTAAAAAAGTAAAAAGATTTAAAATGGCCCCCCCTTTTGGGCCCCCACATATAAAAGTAGTTAATACCCCCCTCCCTGAAAAAAAACCCAATTTTAAAAAGTAGATAATAGCCCCCCTGCACATAAAAAATTAAAGAAAATACCCCCCTCCTTTTTGGGCCCACTTTATAAAGTAGATAATAGCCCCCCCCCTTTGCAATTTTTTAAATTAGTTTAATAGCCCCCCTTTTGGGCCCAAAATAAAAAATTGATAATAGTTTCCCCCTGCCATTTATAAATTATATTTTTGGCCCCCCAGCAGGGAATGGGTTTTTTTAAAAAATTTAATACCCTGACGGGAAAAACCCTTAAACCTGACCTCCTCCCCCCCCTGCCTGTCGCTGTTTCCCGGGTTTTTTTCTTCAGCGGTGTGAGGTCCCCAAAGGCCGCAAGCGGGCAGCGGGATGACGCGCACCCCCCCCCCTGCACTCCGGCGGGGCCCCAAACCCGCACCCTTGCCTGGGGGCCCCCTTGTACTCTGCGGGGCTTCTGCTGGGGGCCAAAGCATTTAACTGTATGTGCTTCCGGGGGGGGGACGCACACGGGTTGCCCCGCCACCCTGGGGGTTAAAAAGGCCCTTTACCCGATAGCTTAGCGACGGGTTAACGGCTTAGGACCCTAACGACCCGGCGGGGGCGGGGGGATAGGGGGCGGCCCCGGGGGGGACTATGCCTGGGGGAAATAATTTTTTTCCCTCTGAGCACATTTGTGCTATTTAAAATTTTTCTCCCCAAAAAACCGATCTTTAATTGACTAGAGAGGGAAAAAGGGCCGGGTGATGTCATCCTGCGGGGGTAACATGAAAAGAAATTTCCCAAATATATCACACACCCCCCCTTTCGGCCCACAAAAGCAAAGAGTGGAGGGCAGGAGGTATGAATTGAGATATGGAAAAAACCCCCTTTAAATCCCCAAAAATTTTCAGTTTTTTTTCCGGTTGTTCTCCATAGCTCCGTAGTTGCCTCCTCATGCTCTAGCCTGTGTCCTCTCCACGAACATAGCTATGCATCTATGCATTCTGAATCAATGCATCTTACAAATCTCCTTGGCGGTATATTGCATGCTTTGTTTTCCCCCAAAAGGGGTTTTGTTTTTCCCCCCTTTTTTGGCATTGTATAAAGGGGGCCCCCTTTTTTTCAAAACCCCAAAGGGTTTAGTTTTCCCAATAAGGGGGGGTGGGGTTTACAGGGGAAAAAGTGCCAAAAAATTTTCCCAACACCCAGGGGGAAACACCAGTAAACCGCCTGCTTGTTACAAGGGGGGAATTAAAAAAGGCTTTATGTTTTAAAGTTTTAATTTTACAAATGTGCACCAAAAGGGAAAATTAAGAAGCCCACCCTTTTTTCCAAATTTTTTTCCCCGCCAAATTTCGTGAGGGGGAAAACCAGGACCTGGTTTCTTTTCCCTTAAGGAGGGGAACCGGGGGGGGCCTTATGTTAGCCCATCCCCTTTCCCTTTAGGGGGCTTAAGGGAGTTTAAAACTCCCTGGTTTTTGAACTTAAAGGATTTGCCCTTTCCACTAAAAGCTAGCTCCCTTTCCCCTTTTTTTTTGGGGCCCCACAAAAAACTTTTTGGGCCCAAGGGAGAGAGGGAGTTTTTTTTTTGGAATGCCAAAACCTATGATGGGGGGGTAAAACCCCCAATTAATTTTAAATTAGACCCCCGGGACCCCCTTGGGTTCAACCAAAATGATACATGCTGGTTTAAATAGGTTTGTCTTAGTAATTCCCCATGAGATTTGTTTTTTTACACCAATAAATCTTTTTAAACTGGGTTAATTTACAGTGAATTTTAAGACTTTCAGGTCTATTGTCTTCAACCCCGAAAAAGTAATTTTTAAGTTCCCGGTTCCCCAAAGCAAAAAACTATAAACCAAAGTGCCCTTAAAAATTTTGGTGTCTTCTTATATAATCAAAAAGGGGAAACTTTGGTTTTGACATCAAAAAAAAATTGTTTAAAAAAAACACCAAATGCACCTGGTGTGGCAAACATTATTTCATATATTCAAATTAAAAAAACGGGGGAACCCATGGGACTTAAAAAAAACTACAAAAGGGGGCATAGGAGTTTTTTGGGAAAAAACATTACTGCTAATAGGATACAGGGAAAATTTTTTTAGGTTTTTAGTTTTACACTTTTTGGGCCCAAAAATTTCTTTTAAAACCCCCCCTCCCAATTTTAAGGGGAACCCCCAAATCAGGTGGGTCCCCCGTTTATTGTTACCTCTCTATTGGGGGCCCGTTCAGACCAGCACAAATTCGGGGGGCGGTAAAATACCTGCTTCAAAAAAACACTTTCATGATTTAAAAACCTGAAAAAGGTGGGGGGGCGGTTTCAAAAAACAAAAAAGGAGGGAGCCACTTCCCCCCCTACATATCATCAAAAACAACACCTGGTTTTGCAAATCAACAAACCTTGTTTTAAAAAAGCACAAATGCACACTGGTGTGGCAGCAATATATACATATATTCAAAAAACAGTGGCACACTATGGACTAAAGAAACTATCAAAAGGGACATAGGAATTTTGGAAAAAGCATTACTGCTAAATAGGATACATGGAAAAAATTTTGAGGTTCTTAGTTCACACTTTTGGCCAAAACTGTTTAAGCCCACCTCCCAATCCCCAATATGTAGCGAGGAGTGGCCGCCTCCATTTTGTTTTTTGCACCGCACCCACCTTCTCCGGTTTTAAATCAGTGCAGTGTGCTTTGAAGCAGGTATCTTCGCTCCCTGAAGTATGCAGGTCTGAACAGGACCCAATAGAGGTAACAATAGCGTAAGACCCACCTGCATTTGAGGTCCCCTTGAGATTGGGAGGTGGGCTTAAACAGTTTTGGTGTCTTCTTATATGGCAGGACTACTTGCCCCCCTCAGGCACCAGATATGACTTCTATCTCCTTACATTCTACAGCTATGTCCCTGGTTTAATGAGCACTTACACTGTTTACGTTAGGAGATGACCCTGCTTTAGGAGATCTGCTGGGGGTGTCTGAAATATGTTGAATGTACTGTGATTGTAATGCAGGTAGTGCATCTGCTAGGTCACCATGGGTGTTGGCAAATATTACGCCAGGGAGCCGAGTCTAAGGAGCCCCCTGGTTTTCAACAGAGCCTGCCTCAATTCAGGATAGACTGTGGGGAATTTCCAGGTCACTACCCCTGACTTGGTCACTTGCGGTGACAGCCAAGGTGCCAACAGGGTACCATGGGACAGGCGAAGGCATAGTCGGGAACTGTAGAATGGACAGTAAATATATCAAAGGTCAGAACTAGAATTCACACAGAAATTAACCAGAGACACAGCAATAACTGGCAGAAACCAGAGGGATAGGTGTCCTTATAAAGAACCAGGTGAACCATGATATACAATACATACAAAATCCCGAACCTCACCCTACCGGCCTGCAAAAACCCTAGTAGTCCCTAATACATACAAAATCCCATTTTGTATGTATTAGGGACTTCTAGGGTTTTTGTTAGGCGTTAAAGGTGAGGTTTCCCCCCTTTTGGGCCACCCTTATTGGGGAAAATTCCCCTGTTGTTTTTTAAGGGGGCATTTTTCATGTGGCGGTTTTTTGGGCCGCGGGTTTGGCCGCGGTTTCGGCCGGGTTGCCATGGCCCAAAACTATCCAAATCCCCAACCAAAATGCCCCCAGTTCATTAAAAGGGTTTTCCCTAGGGGAAAAACCGTTTTTGTTATTCAGCGCGGGGTTTTTGCCCGGTGTTTGAGAAGGTCCTGTAATTTTTTGCAGCGAGTCTTGGGGCCCCGGGTGTCTGCCCCGGTGTGGGAAGGTGCTTTTCGCCTTTGGGGTTGGTGGGCGGTTGGGGCGTGTATTTGGGAAAGGGGTTTTGCCCCTGCCTATTAATTAAATGGGTAAAAAACCTCGCCGAAAAACCGGGCCGGAAAAAAAACCATCCCCCCAACCGCGCCGAAACAGTGCCGTTTAAATCTGGGGGAGCGCGGTTTTTGTGACGTTTTTTTGGACGGCTTTTCCCCCGGGGGGAAACCCAAACCCCAAAGGGCCCGGGGCCCCAAAAATCCGCCGTTTGAACATGCCCTTAGGGTTCACTGCATTCTCCAGCGACCTAGGGCAATTCAAGGTGAGTCTCCCCTGTTTTTCTGAGGGATTTTTGTGTCTGTTTTTTTGGCGATGTCAATTTTACCCATAATTTTCATTAAAAGGGTTTCATTTTTTTTAATTTGTTTTTCCCCTTTTTTGGGGTTTGGTTTGGGAGCAGGGACCCATCAGCAGAGGGCGACCCCTGGTTTTGGGCACGAAAAGATCATGGGGACCAGGCGTGGGGGGGGAAAAACATGAGGTGGGCGCTGGGTTTGGCGTTGTGCAAAGGCGATAGGTTTTAGATTTGTACTAAAAATTGGTTATCCCTGTTCATTTTCCAAAATGTTTCGCTTAATGATTTTTTTTCCTGCCCAGTTAGCGAACATGCGTGGAAAAACCCATTTGCTAAATGAGGGAAAAATACACCCGCAGGGAAAAGCAGTTAAGGTAGGAAGGATCAGTTAGGGCTTGGGCTGAAACACCCCTTTTTGAAAGGGAAACCCATTTTGTTTTTTTCCTTTCCCAGCAAAGCAATGCCCCCGTTTTATTATAGAGTTCTGGTTTGAAAAAAACAGTTAGGAGGAATGTTTTGCAAGGTCACTTTTAAATTGTTAAAAATTAAAAAATTTCCCTTTAATTTGATACAGGCAAAAATTTTTTCACTAAGTAAAAAAAAGTCATTTTGTTCCTTATGGCTACCAGGTTCAGGAGGAGTCGCTGGGAATCACTCAAGGGGTTTAAAACGGGACCCAGAGGGGTTAATGCACAGAAAATTTACTGTAAATAAACCCCCAAAATAAAAGGAAAGTAAAGGGAAATGACTTCAAATGAAAATATGCATCAGGATGAAGCAATCTAAGATGACTTATTAAAGCATTCCCCAGCTAAATCTACTTATATGTATATATGCAACCAGCTTTTAAGGGTTCCCCAAAACCCCTGGTCTTTAATTACTAATGCATATGGAAAAAGATCTGTGTTTTGGTACCCCAAAAAATTCTTTAGACCCCCCAATAAACTCCATGAGCTATTAAAGGGGTTGGGGCTCACTACAAATTTTAAATTTGTCTGTTTTCTTGGACAAATTTTTAATTTTGGGGGTTTTTTATGGGTTCCACTAAAAATGCAGTAAAAGCCAGGTCTGTTGTTTTTTTGAAAAACCCCCGTGGCAGGGTTTCATGAGAGGGCAAAACAGGTCTTTAGCTTTGCCAAACCCCCCTTGGTTTGGCGCCTATAAGGGGAGATTGTTACAGGTCTGGTTTGTTAATTTTTCTTTAAAACCCGGTGGTCCTTTTTGGAGCCTTAAAATGAGTAATTTTTAAAACCCGGTTTTTTAGCTTTTAAAACAAACCCCCGGGGTTTATAGCCCAATTTAATTGGTAAGTTTCCAAAAAAAAAAGGCGGGAGCTTTTGCGCCTTAAAACCAGTCCTTTACAGCCTTTAAAAAATTGGGGGGGATTAAACAGGTCTGTCCTTTTGGCCCAAAAAACCAGTTTTAAACCAGCCGATTTAGGGAGAATATAACCCGGTCTATAGCTATAGGGCCACTGGTTGGGAGCCTATCTGGAGAGAATTTTCCAAAACAGGTGTTCCCGGAGCTATTGCCCAAAATTAAATTGTGGAAGGGGTTCCAAAGGAGAGGAAATTTAAAAAGGTTTTTTAGCTATAGCAAAGTTTCTGGCAGCCCCTTTTAGGAGAGGAAATTTTAACAGGTCTGTGTAGCTATAGCAACCAAATGTTGGGCCTTTTCAGGAAAAAACAAAAATGGGCGAGCTATAGCAAAATTGAGGAGCTGATTGCAAACCCAAAACAAAAGGGGGGTTTCTAAAAATAGATAGGGGCACTGTTTAAACACACATATTTCAAAGTGAATTGTTTTTGCAAAATTTTTTTAACAAAAAAGCAGCAATCCCCTTTTTTGTGTAGGGACAACCCTTTTAATTTTTTACCAAAGACAAACGATGGAAAGATTTTCAAAGGGGCCCAAAAAAAAGCCAGAATTTTTTAAAGTTGTATTACCCCTCATATTTTTGGGAAATAAATCATAGAGAATCAAACCAAAAAATTTCACAGAAAAGTTTGGGGTTTGGGCCCCCTCAAAAGATGGGCCCTTATAAAAAGATGGGTTTTGATGGTTTTTTGTTTACATTTTGGCCTGTGGAAAATGGCCAATTTTTGTAGTGGGGTCCCAGGGTTCATTTATTATTTGATAGTTTAAAAAAGGTTGTCATATTAGAAATTTGTTTGGAGGGAAAGGGGGGGGTCATCTCAAAGGGGGTGGTTTCGGGGAGAGGTTTTTAACTTTATCTAAAAAGAAAAATAACCCAATGTTTTTTTAAAAACATTGTCCTTTTTAAAAAAAACCTGGGCCCTTTTGGTTTTTTGCCCCTTGGGGAGGGGGGAAAACCCAAGGCAGGTTTCCAGAAAACCCGCTTTTTTTTCCGCGCGCGTGGGGCCTTATTCCTTTTAAGATGCTGTTTGTTTTTCGTGTATTTAATGCTAAAATCCCGCGTTTTTTGCCAGAAGAAATCATTCGAAAAGGGCTTCCGTTTTCAGTTTTTTTCAATACCCGGCCCCTTCGGAGGCTAGCCCCCCCCACCTCAAAAGAAAAACTATTACCCTTTTAATTGGTTGAAAACATGTGGAAAAACTGTCCCGTGGGGCGGGGGGCTTTACCCTTTTGGGGGGGGTGGGAAAAAACTAAATACCCGGCTCATGAATTTAAAAGTTTGAGCGGTTTTTTGGTTTTTTAAAGCTGCCCCATTTTTTACAAATAAGGGGACAAAAGAATAGAAACAGAAGGTTTAAAATTAGCCTTTCCCCTTTCCCCAGCAAAAGGGGGGGATTTCCCCCATGGGACAGGGGTTTTCCCTTTTTAAAGGGGGTTTTTCCAAAATAGTGTTGGTTCCCCACCTAAAGGGCTGATACTTCCCTCTTTTAGGCTTGAAAAAAGGGGCTTTGTGTTTCTGGGTTTAAAAAAACAAGTACCTTTCCCCCTGTGATTTCAACAAACCCCCACCCCCTCCCCTGCAGTTTCCCATATTTAGTCCTTATTTTTTGAGCAAACATTGTTTTGCTTTAAACCACAGGGGGAAGGGCCCTTTTTTTGTTTCAAAGTTATGGCCCCTTTTTTTTCTCCCCCCTTTTTTTGCTGGAGGGGGAAAATAAAAACTCCTAGAAGGCAGCCTTCTTTTTATTCCTTCAGGAAACCGAACGGGTGGGAGGGGTTAAGGGGAAGGGGGGGGTGGGGCCAGAGGAGGGGGGTTTGCATGTTTAAATAGATAATTACCTTAAAAACTGTGGAACTTTCCTCAAAAAACACAGGAAACGTTCTTAAAATGTCGGAAACCCAAAGGGGCATGTTAGTCAGGTGTAAACTGTCAAAAAAGCCCTTTACCCTTTTTTAATTGACATTATTTTTTTAGAAAAAGGGGATTTTAAATTAACCCCATTTTGGAGGTCCGTCAACCTTTAGATCGTGGCCCAAAAAAAAAACTTTAAAAAAGGGCTTTCTTAATAACCCAAAGTTTTTGAGTTCCCACATGGGAGGGGCAGGTAATTTAAATACCCTTTTTTTTAATCTGCTTTAAATGCCAACAAGTGTCTTAGGGGTTTCCCGGGCCATATTCCCCTTTTTGATTAGACAGAGAAATTTGGGATTTATATTTACCCTTTATAGAGTCCCGCAAAGCAGACTCTTGGGCCCCCGAGCCAAAGGAGGCTTGCTCTGCGCCCTCGTAAGACCCCTTCCCCCCTCCCCGCCCCCTTCCTTTTTACGCTACCCAGGGCCCCAACTTTCCCCCCAATAAAACCGGACCCCGAGGGGAATGAATGGCCAAGCGCCGTTTTTATTACAAAAATACAAAACATAAAAATTAATTTAAATTTTTAAAATAAATAACTCTTTTTAAAAATACTTATAAAAACCAAATAAAATTATAAAATCCCCCCCATTGAAAACAAAAACACCCGAAGTGCAACACCATGGGGCAAGGTTTGGGCTGCACCTGGGAAAAATCCCGAAGGGCAAACCACCCTACCCCAGCGCAATCCACTCAATCGGGGGCCAAAAACTTATAGGTTTGGGCTCACCAATTCGCTTTTCAGGGTTTTACCACCCTGAAAAGAGCCCATTGCCATCCATTCCCCAAAAACCCTGGGGAAAGTATATCCAATGAATCCCCCCCCCAAATCCTCAACACCCCCAAAAACCCCCCTGCCGCCCCAGGTACCTGACAACCTGCAAAACTCCATCTAGTTTCCCCCAACGACAATGCCCCCATTGGGCGGGTGGGTGGGACTGCTGCCTTGCGCCGCGCCAGTGCTTTCGTGGGCGGAAGTGACGGTCCCAGGACCTCGCGTCACTTCCACCCCACCTCCGGCACGCTTCCACGGCCGCCCGGAGCGACGGGACCAGCCCATCTTGCCGGGTCATGCCGCACCTCCCCTATGGGCCCCGTGGGGGGGAGGGGCGTGCGGTCCGGCGCGCTTCTTTACTTCTAACAAGCTTTTGTTTACAGATATTCAATTGTTTTCACTCATCAGAGCACCTGTAGCTTTGTTTACTGAAGATTAAATCTCCTACACTTATATCTTTGTAATGTCTCAGCTAATTATAGGAGAGCTAAATATGCTAATCACTGCTATAGAACCAAACCCAGCCTGACGAGTGTAACGGATGGGCTCACCAGAGACAGGAAGTGGATCCTCTTGGTCACCGTCAGGAGTTGGCTCTGTCTATGCCAGGGAGCCGAGTCTGAGGGGTCCCTGGCATTCACTAAAGCCTGCCGCAAGGCAGCTTAGGCTTTGTGGAAAGGGCAAGGTCTTGGCAGACACGGCGACGTCAGGAACTAAGCAAATGGTCAGTAACAGCAATGTGATCCAAACAGCGCACATGAGTGGGAGAACTTGCATAACTACACAAATTACTGGGCAAAGAGGTGCTAGTGAGATGACCTAAAGTAAGTAGTGCTCAGTGTGGAGTGGTGGTGCACAGGTGGGAGTTGTGCACAATGGCACTTTAAGGCCCGGTTCACTCGGCTTATTCAAGCCGTAATTGCGAGCCGGATTTCGCTCGCAATTCTGGCTTGAATAAGGGGCGGGGGTGCTGCCCACCGACCCCATAGACATGCATTATCCCCGGCGCGTATTGCGCCTGGATAATGTGCATGTCACTTTCTCCCCACCCGGCGGATTCGCCAAGCGGGGAGGAGCGACGGAATCCACTGTTCTCTATGAGAACTGTGGATTACCGTAATGACTCCGACGGATTGGAGCCGTACTGAAGCGCAAATCCGGCGCGCAGTACGGCTCCAATCCGCGCCGAAATAAGCCGTGTGAACATGGCCTAAGTCAAAGAGAGTCAGCGTGAATGTCTCATAGGGCAGTGATTTTCAACCAGTGTGCCGCGGCACACTAGTGTGCCACGACACATGGTCGGGTGTGCCGCGGGGAAAGTTCCCCAAACTATGGTGCGCCCTGTGTTTTGTTCAGGGCCGTTCCTAGGGGCGGGCAGGGCGTGGGTCGCCCAGGGCGCCGAGGCTCCGCTCACCCGAGGGGGGCGCCGCGGCCGCCCTGCCCGCCGGAGGAGCGCCCTGACTCTGCGCGACTGTTTTATAAAACAGCCGCGCAAAGCCAGCAGCGCTGCAGGGAGAGGCGGGATGGATCGTTACCGTCCTGACTCCTCCCCTTGTATCAGCGTCACAGGGGGCGCAAACTCTCTCACCGCGCCCCTGTGACGCTCGGTCTCCTCGGCTGGCAGCTCTGCCGCGATGGAGACCCCTGGGAGCTGCGGTTTCAGCGTAAGCAGCGTGATGACGTCACGCTGCTTACACCGCTCTGCAGCTCCCACTGCTGAGCAGCTTCGGACCGGGACGCGCGGACCCAGGTGGGGTAATCTTTTGTTATTTTATAATTACTTACAGGGGGGATCACTGGCTACAAGAGGGGCACACTGGCTACAATGGGGGCATCCTGGCTACAAGGGGGGCACACTGGCTACAAGAGGGGCATCCTGGCTACAAGGGGGGCATCCTGGCTACAAGGGGGGCACACTGGCTACAAGAGGGGCATCCTGGCTACAAGGGGGACATCACTGGCTACAAGGGGGGCATCCTGGCTACAATGGGGGCATCACTGGCTACAAGAGGGGCATCCTGGCTACAAGGGGGGCACACTGGCTACAAGAGGGGCATCCTGGCTACAAGGGCGGCACACTGGCTACAAGAGGGGCATCCTGGCTACAAGGGGGGCACACTGGCTACAATGGGGGGCATCACTGGCTACAAGGTGGGCATCACTGGCTACATGGGGGCAACACTGGCTACAGAGGGGACACACTGGCTACAAGGGTGGCACACTGGCTACAAGGGGGCACACTGGCTACAAGGGGGCACAAATGGCTACAAGGGGGCACACTGGCTACAAGGGGGGCATACTGGCTACAAAGGGGCACACTGGCTACAAGGGGGGCACACTGGCTACAAAGGGGCATCACTGGCTACAAGGGGGCATCCTGGCTACAATGAGGGCACACTGACTACAAGGGGGCACACTGGCTACAATTAGGGCACACTGGCTACAATGGGGGCATCACTGGCTACAATGGGGGCATCACTGGCTACAAGGGGGGCACACTGGTTACAAAGGGGCATCCTGGCTACAATGAGGGCACACTGGCTACAATGGGGGCATCACTGGCTACAATGGGGGCATCCCTGGCTACAAGGGGGGCACACTGGTTACAATGAGGGCACACTGGCTACAAGGGGGCACACTGGCTACAATGGAGGCACACTGGCTACAATGGGGGCATCACTGGCTACAAGGGGGGCATCACTGGCTACAAGGGGGGCATCACTGGCTACAAGGGGGGGATCACTGGCTACAGGGGGGGCAACACTGGCTACAATGGAGGCACATTGGCTACAGGGGTGGGCATATCTGGCTAGAATCGATATTATTAACTATATGCAAAATATGTACTGTTTTAGTGTCATTTTGTGCCATTTTGGTTGGTGGTGTGCCCGGGATTTTTTAAGTGTAAAAAGTGTGCCGTGGCTCAAAAAAGGTTGAAAATCACTGTCATAGGGAACCTAAACTAAGTAGTGGTCAGTGTGGATTGGTGGTGCACTAGTGGGCGGAATGCCTGCTGACTCTCAAGGAGAGTCAGCCTTCTAACTAGAGGACAGTTCTGCACAGCAGGCAGCAGGGGAATCACAGAGAGATGGGGAATGCCGGCAGGAGTGTTGGAGAGGTGAGTGGTGCATACACTGCAACAATAAATATAAATGCAAAATTGTATCCAGCAACACAACTTCTCACCAAGATTCTTTAAAAAGGATAACTGCTTGCAGCTTTATTGTGTATTCCAAAAAATGCATATTAAAAATATATAAATGCACTACATATTAGTGTAGAAAAAGTCTACGCATTTCAGGAGACTAACAAACGCTTCCTTACTCATGACAGTTTTGTTTAACTTTGCCGTACACTGCAACAGGTACGACGCACAGACCGCGGTGCATCCCTCACTTGGGACCGACAGGGGTCCTGGTGCGACCGTGGCCCATCAGACAGACCATGACATGTCCCGTTACAATGAGGTAGAGTGTCTTTGACTCTGTAAAAAAGCTTGGTGAGAAAACCCCTTGTAAAAAGACCTGTTGAAATGTTGCACACAAAGAAAAAAAAATAGATACTTCCTAGGATTCCCTCTATAAGTATTAGAGAAATTGGTAGAATACGTCGCAAATTTTGCAATGAGTGAAGCACAGTTCTTTTTCTCATGGTTCAGATCTTGGACTAGGGCCGGGACGATGGGTAGGCGACGGTAGGCGACCGCCTAGGGCGTCACTTCATCCCAGGCAGAACAGAGGGCACAAGCAGGCATGGATTGGGCTGAATTTCCCATTTGGGGGGCATGTTGTGCCTTATTTGCCTAGGGCACCAGAATAACTTGTGAAAGCTCTGTCTTGAACTATGATATAATTTAGGCAGAGAACTGGACAGCAATGTCTCCTAAGGCGACTGTTTCCTAAGGTTTGAAGAGTTACAGGTCCTTTGCTTTCCAATGTTTGCCTCTTTTTTGTCTAGACTATAATCCCGAGGGCACCTATGGCACGATTGAAATCCTTAGAATTGGCAAAGCTAGATGGCATTAGAGATGCCCAGACAAGCCAGTTGTGAAACTCCCAACCCTGTTAATTTGTACTGTAGACCTCCCAGTACTGACTGGCAATACAAGGTAGACGAATTCTATGAATCAGGATAGAAGATGACCTATTTATTTGTACAGGTGTTACAGAGGGTGTCACTACCAGTGATAGTAGACAGGAGAGAGTCTCTGCCCATTAGAACCTACAATCTAAAGGTCCCTTTATGCAGAAAGACTGATGAGTAATTGGTAGTTTAAAAAATTGGCCAAAGAGAATCTAAGCCTCTATCAGAAAGATACATTCAAAGGGGTATTTTCCCCTCATTTATCAGCTTTAAAGAGGTCCAACATCCCTTTTTTAAGGTTTTCTTTTTTTTTTTTTTTTTATCCCACCATCTGCTTCATACTTAAATGGGGTTGTCTCACTATAAGGATTTGCTTTTTATGTTAAAGATCTTGCAAAAACAAGGCACTTTGCAATGTGTGTCCATTAACAGTGTCCTACCTATTCCTAGATATCCCCTCTTGTATGGGCTGCATCAGCTCCTCAGGTCGCTATAGCTACAGACCTGGTTGATCTCTCCTGATAGGCTGCCAGCACTGGTTGCTATAGCTACAGACCTGTTTGATCTCTCCTGATAGGCTGCCAGTACTGGTTGCCATAGCTACAGACCTGGCTTCTACTGCAGCCTAGTGGAAGCCAGTAAACACTCCCCTGGATTCAAAGTGAAACCAAGAAAACAGGACTAAGGTAAGATAAATCAGTAGTGAGACAACCCCTTTAAAGTTAAAAAGGAGAATTGGATGACCCCTTTAAGCATTTAGGCAAAGATAAATAAAGGTTATTACCAACTACATTGCTGTTCTGATTTTGCTTAAAGGGGTTGTCTCACTACAAAGATTGATTTTTATGTTAAAGATCTTGCAAAAACAAGTCACTTTGCAATATGTGTCCATTACCAGCAGGGCCGCCATACAGGGGGTACAGCCGGTACTCCCATATGGGGCCCGGTGGAATAAGAGGGGCCGGTGCAAGCGGGCCCCTTTATTCCTTATGACAGAGCGGGGCCCGGCAGCGCAGCCGCCGAACCAGGCTCAGGCTGGCCCAAAGTGCGGGCCCCGAGCTCCTGCGAGCCCCGGAGGCAGTGCCGTCGCTCCCCGGGGCCCGGCCTCGCATCCGGTCCCTGAGCGCCCGGGCCCTGTTTCCCGAGCGTCCAGAGACCGGCCCGGGAGTTGGGGACTAATGTCCCTGACTCCCGGGGTGTCAGCGGAGCACAGCGCCACTAGTGCTGCGCTCCGCTGATCTGCCTGGCAGGCTGAATGCATTAGGCCTTCAGCCTGCCGGGCGCCGGCCCCTACTGCTGACATAGGCGCGCGGTGACGTCACTTCACCGCGCCGCCTATGCAGGGCGGCAATAGAGGCCGGCGGGAAGCGCCTGGAAGCGCAGGCTCAGGTGAGTGGTTGTTTTGTTGTTTGTTTTGTTTTTTTATATAGATATAAGGAAGCGGCCCTGACTACCTCACTGAAAAGGGGGCCCTGGCTACCTTACTGAAAAGGGGGCCCTGAGTACCTTACTGAAAAGGGGGCCCTGGCTACCTTATTGAAAAGGGGGCCCTTGCTACCTTACTGAAAAGGGGGCCCTGGCTACCTATCTCAAAAGGAGGCCCTGACGCTACCTATCTCAAAAGGGGGGCCCTGACGCTACCTATCTCTGAAGGTCGCCCTGGCTACCTATCTCTAAAGGGGGCCCTGGCTACCTAACTCTAAAGGAGCCCTCACTCTACCTAACTCTACAGGGGCCTTGGTTACCTAACCTCTAAAGGGGCCCTGACGACCTAACTCTAAAGGGGGCCCTGACTACCTAACTCTAAAGGGGGTCCTGAATACCTAACTCTAAAGGGGGCCCTGACTACCTAACTCTAAAGGGGGCCCTGACTACCTAACTCTAAAGGGGGCCCTGACTCTACCTAACTCTACAGGGGCCCTGGCTACCTAACCTCTAAAGGAGGGCCCCGGCTCTACCTAAACATAAAGGGGGCCCTGACCGCCTACATACTAAAGGGGGCCCTGACCGCCTACATACTAAAGGGGGCCCTGGCCGCCTACAAACTAAAGGGGACTCATGGCTAGGTACCCACCAACTATCTGGGGCTGGCCTACCAACTTATCCAGTGGGGGTCTACCTACCTAAATAGGGCCTGTCTAATTACCTGGGGCCTTGCACACTTGCCAACCTACCTAGGGTCTTGTCTACCTACCTGGTAATATAATTGTTAGGGGAGCAGCCCATAGCTGTAGCATTATCTCCAGGGGGTTAGTCCTCTCCCCACCTTCCAAACCCGTAGGATACTAGACCTCTAAGTTATGGCTTGTACCCGCTCTCCCATCCCTGGATAGTTTGTACAGAGGTAGGAATAGATAAAGAGGTGCTGGAAAATTGAGGATTCTAAGATATTTGTGTGTAATTTCTGCAGGGATGAGCTGTGGCCGGGACAAGTCATCATGGCGGTGTGGAACGGATGCAGAAGAGAAGGGAAAAAGAACGCTCATCAGATAGGACGTCTTCGGTGAGTCCATGATTTCAGCGGTTATTTTACTTCTATATTGGATCAGTGCTGTATTCACTGTAATGTGATGTGACCTGAGCTTGTGGTCTCTATATGGTGATGTTGTAGGTTATACCTGAGCTGGTGTCTGACCTCTATATGGTCTCTATATGGCGGTGTTGTAGGTTATACCTGAGCTGGTGTCTGACCTCTATGTGGTCTCTATATGGTGGTATTGTAGGTTATACCTGAGCTGGTGTCTGACCTCTATGTGGTCTCTATATGGCGGTGTTGTAGGTTATACCTGAGCTGGTGTCTGACCTCTATGTGGTCTCTATATGGTGGTGTTGTGGGTATGTGGTCTCTATATGGTGGTGTTGTGGGTTATACCTGAGCTGGTGTCTGACCTCTATGTGGTCTCTATATGGTGGTGTTGTGGGTTATACCTGAGCTGGTGTCTGACCAATATGTGCTTTCTATATGGTGGTGTTGTAGGTTATACCTGAGCTGGTGTCTGACCACTATGTGGTCTCTATATGGCAGTGTTGTAGATTATACCTGAGCTGGTGTCTCAGCTCTATGTGGTCTCTATATGGTGGTGTTGTAGGCTATACCTGAGCTGGTGTCTGACCACTATGTGGTCTCTATATGGTGGTGTTGTAGGTTATACCTGAGCTGGTGTCTGACCTCTATGTGGTCTCTATATGGCTGTGTTGTAGGTTATACCTGAGCTGGTGTCTGACCTCTATGTGGTCTCTATATGGTGGTGTTGTCTGGTTTACCGTCGCTGGGTTCTGACCTCTATGTGGTCTCTATATGGTGGTGTTGTGGGTTATACCTGAGCTGGTGTCTGACCATTATGTGCTTTCTATATGGTGGTGTTGTAGGTTATACCTGAGCTGGTGTCTGACCTCTATGTGGTCTCTATATGGTGGTGTTGTGGGTTATACCTGAGCTGGTGTCTGACCCATTATGTGCTTTCTATATGGTGGTGTTGTAGGTTATACCTGAGCTGGTGTCTGACCTCTATGTGGTCTCTATATGGCAGTGTTGTAGATTAGACCTGAGCTGGTGTCTCAGCTCTATGTGGTCTCTATATGGTGGTGTTGTAGGTTATACCTGAGCTGGTGTCTGACCACTATGTGGTCTCTATATGGTGGTGTTGTAGGTTATACCTGAGCTGGTGTCTGACCTCTATGTGGTCTCTATATGGTGGTGATGTAGGTTATACCTGAGCTGGTGTCTGACCTCTATGTGGTCTCTATATGGCGGTGTTGTAGGTTATACCTGAGCTGGTGTCTGAGCTCTATGTGGTCTCTATATGGTGGTGTTGTGGGTTATACCTGAGCTGGTGTCTGACCTCTATGTGGTCTCTATGTGGTGGTGTTGTAGGTTATAGCTGAGCTGGTGTCTGACCTCTGTGTGGTCTCTATATGGCGGTGTTGTAGGTTATACCTGAGCTGGTGTCTGACCTCTATGTGGTCTCTATATGGCGATGTTGTAGTTTATATCGGCGTTAGTTTAGTGGCAGAGTACATGTGTCTCTGATTGTAAAAGAGGGAACACCTGACCCTGTGATAGGAGTTACACTTCTACTTTCTTGCTGGTGTTTATTTTAGAAGGTGGTGAGGTGCGTGACCAAGGGAATCGTGGAGGGGGATATTGTGTGTGGGTGGAGGGGGATAGTGTATGTGGGTGGGGGGGATATTGTATGTGGGTGGAGGGGATATTGTATGAGGATGGAGGGGGATATTGTATGTGGGTGGGGGGGATATTGTATGTGGGTGGAGGGGGATATTGTATGTGGGTGGAGGGGATATTGTATGTGGGTGGAGGAGGATACTGTATGTGGGTGGGAGGGGTATTGTATGGGGTGGAGGGGATATTGTATGTGGGTGGAGGGGAATATTGTATGTGGGGTGAGGGAGATATTGTATGTGGGTGGAGGGGGATATGGATGGAGCTACTTAGCCCTGTGTCTATGATATGCGAGACAGACAGATGTGTGACTCTTGGTAGAGTGTACTACACAATACAGTTCTTTTTTGCATTCTGTATTCTGTGGTAAATGGGGGGCATTGATGTCCTAGAGGCCGGTTTGTTGCTGGGGCAGGGCGATCGGGTTGGTGGGGGGGGGGTTTACAGGGGGCAGGTGCTTCAGCTGTATGGGGCCCTGAAATATCTGTTGGCGGCCCTGATTACCAGTGTCCTACCTATTCCTATATATCCCCTCTTGTATGGGCCGCATCAGCTCCTCAGGTCACTATAGCTACAGACCTGTTCAGTCTCTCATGATAGGCTGCCAGCACTGGTTTCTATAGTTACAGACCTGTTCAGTCTCTCATGATAGGCTGCCAGCACTGGTTGCTATAGCTACAGACCTGGCTTCTACTGCAGCCTAGTAGAAACCAGTAAACACGCCCCTGAATTCAAAGTGATACCAAGAAAACAGGACTGAGGTCAGATGAATCAATGTAGTGAGACAACCCCTTTAATTTCAGAGTTACCGAACAACTCTTTCTGCTCTTGGCTGGGCTGGTGATGTCACTTCCTCCTGTGTCTTATCAGCAGGAGGGGAGCTTGCTTTTCAAGTATCTTATCTGTCTCACTGACCAAAACATTAACCCCTCTGTTACTGAACAGAGAAAGATTAGGAGGCTTGTGCCGTTGTGTTAGGGCTCCATAAGGACATTTATCTTTGTATGTAAATGTACAGATAAGGGTGAGTGTAGACGAATTGCTCTTTTTAGCAGCTTCCTCTCCTAACATATACAGCTCTGCTAGCTCGCGTTCATAGCCGAACATTCTACTTAGACAATTTTATATTATTTCTAAACCCCTCTGTCACCAATGTCCCTCTAACAGGCACATCTATTAATAGGAGCTAGCAGAGCTGAAATGTCAGGCACTGCTGTAGACTCACCCACCACCTGAACAGGAAATGGGAACCTGAAGCTGGCTGTGAAGGGCAGAAGGAGTGAGGTGGGAAAACACTTTTAACTCCTTAATGACCAGCCACCGTCTTTTGACGTCCTCTGGTGCAGCTCCTTTGTCTACAACGATATGTTTTTGCGTTGCTGAAGACATCGGAGTAGCGCTACTGTAGCGCTGGGAATGGGGCTGTACTACAGCTCGTGCAAGCACCGGGGAGCAGAGGAAACCTCCGCTCCCCGGTGCTTTAACCCTTTGATTGCCGCAGTTCGTCACCGCAATCAAAGGGTTTCCATGCTCTGTCTGATGATCGGGACACAGGGAGACCCGACAGAGCCTGTGTAACGGCTGCACAGTCAGCCCTGGGGACCTAGAGTAGCCCCATGGCTGTCTGGGTAAGAAGCCAGTGATCAGGGCAGATTGTGCACTGCCCTAATCACTGCCTGTGTCAGTCTGACACAGATTACAATGTATTAGCATATATGAATATGCTAATACTCTTTTTTTTTTTACACTTAGTAATGTAACAATTCTCCATGGTATTTAAAAAAAAGTAAAAAAACAAGTGTAAAAAAAATAAAAATAAATAAATAATAAAATAAAAAGAAATATTTAATAAAAAATAATTGTGCATACATTACACACACAAAAAAAAAACCTACACATATTAGGTATCCACACAACCGTAATAACCTGTAGAATTAATCTAACAAGTTATTAAGTGTGAAATGTGAATGGTGCAAAAAAATAATTAAAAAAAAACCAAAAAAAAAAAAAAAAAAATTCTGCAATTATTTAGAAGTGAATTTAAACGATTCCCCAAAAAAGTACAACTCGTCTCAAATAAAACGAGGCCTCATACAACTGCGTCATTGAAAAAATGTTGAAACACAAGGAGGCAAAAATTTTAAAAAAATTCTGGTCATTAACTACTTTTCAGGCCTGGGGCTTAAGGGGTTAAGCGTAAT